>MCJB01025357.1:0-57274 GCA_002018475.1 Nicotiana obtusifolia | reverse complement strand
GGGGGGGGGGGGGGGGGATGGAGTTTATTTGACACATTTAGTACACTTTGATACATTTGGCCTGTAATAAATTGATGATACTTTTTTTTTTCTTATTTGTATTTATCTATCTTCTCTCTCTCTTACTATGTATATTCATTCTATCTTTAGTAGTTTTGCTCATTAGCTTCTTTATGGGCCCTCATTTCTATCCTTTTTTACAATCTAGTCACGTGAGGGGTGAGATGAATTGTTGCTAGTCCAAGTATCTGTGCGAAGGGTCTAGAACTTGCACCGAATGTGTTTCAAGGCGAAATCCTAAGTTTTTCTTGGTTTTGAGAAGGATTGTAGGCTCTCCTTGGCCCGTTTGAGCGTTCTATTGCCAACTAATGTCGTTATCCCTAGTCAACCCCTTTGAGCCTCTAGCCTTTCTCATTTGATAACTATGCTATAAGCTGTTACCCGCTTTGCCGTAACCTCTCTTGGCACCCGGACTTTTCTTAATACTCTTGTGAAACAAATGGCTTAAAACGTAAGTTTGAGGGAGAGATAAGGAATTTGAAAAAGGGAATAAAGGCACAAAAAGAGAAAAGAAATGATCTCTATGAAAAGAGAAGGCAAGAAAAGAAAAGAACAAAAAAGAAAAATACAAAACGTGAATAAGTGGAAGGGTTGATGGATTCAAAAAGAGGTAATGATCCCAAATATTAAGAAATCAAAAAGGGAGAAAAAGAATGAAATGATCAAGAAAAAGTGATGTTAAGTTTCTCTAATCCCTAATGAAAAGAAAGTGCCTCTAAGAATTGGCAAAGCGTGAGCCGAAAAATGAAAGATGGAGCGATTAAGGAAAGGTGCAACCACTCAACCATACTATATCCGACCCTAATAAAAAAGCCTTTATTACATCCCGAAAGAAGTCCTACTTGATTTCAAGCCGAGTGAACTTATATTAATGGCGATCTACATGAGGGGCAAACCTATGGTACTTGAAGCCGTACTTGTGGCATTCTCTTGAGAGAGATGAGTGAACCTTTCATAAATCTTTGGATTGAGTGCTAAATTTCTTAAGTGAGCCTGGCAAATGGAAAGTAGAGAAGGAAGAGTTTGGAGTCCACCATGACCTACATGATAAAGCAAGAGTACTTGATGAGTAAAGTCAATTGTTGAAGCTCAAATCTCACATTAGAACTATATGTGCATGAATATTTGACTTGTCGCCCGGTTGATAATGCATGAGTAGTGTGGATAATTGTTGGTCCCAACTGATGTGTGGATGGCTCACCTTTGACTCGCTAAAATGACTCTTAACTTTAGGAGGTGGGAACTAATTTATTTGCTTGAGGACAAGCAAAGGCTTAAGTTTGGGAGAGTTGATAAGTGGGGATTTTGACTACTTTTTAGTACCTTTTTGCTTTTGTTTTAGTCCGAAAGTATAGATTTATGTTCCCGAAACTAATAAAATTATGCAAATTGCAAGAATGTTGGAAGTTTGGTCTCCCATGATGAAATCCGACTCACAAAGGAGTGTTCCGAATCACAAGGCAATAAAAGGCGCAGAACCAAAGAAGTGCGGTCCGCAGAAGGATTTCTGCAGCCGCAAAAGAAATTGCGGACCACAGAATTCCATCTGCATACGTAAACCAAACAAAGGAACCCAACAGGATTTTGACAAATTTGTGGACCACACATGAACTATGCACCCGCAAAACAGGGTCAGCATTGACAAATAATTCAAAGTTCAGAGAGTGTGTAGAAGACCAAGTCCTGACGCCTTGCTGAAGTGCGGACTGCACAAGAATTGTGCGGCTGCAGAAGATACTTTGCAGTCGCAATCCACAAATATGCGGCTGCAGAATCCCATCTCCTTCCAACTGAAGAAATCTGCGGATGCACATGGAATTGTGCGGCCGCAGAACCTCCCAAGAGGCATTTTTGTCAACGAATTTTGGCCCACTATAAATAGACGAATATTACAATTTTAGATCAAGTTTCGAAGTTTAAAGCTGCTGTAGCCGTTACCTTTTGCCATTTTAGGAAGTTTTTGATTATTTTAGTGTTCAAACATTATACTTCATCAATTTAATCTTTGATTATGGGTTTTATTTGTATTTCTTCTTTATTTTCTTCAATACCCACTATGAGTAGCAAGAGTTTTAGTGTTGTGACCCAACCTTAGTGTGTAAACCTTATGAGTATTTAATTTAATGCTTGTTTATGATCGGATGCTGATTATTTAGCCTAATCCATGCTTCAATTTTAGAATTAATGATTGCAAACATTAATTCATGCCTTTTTGACTTAGTCTCTACATGAGAAAGATTAACCTAGTCTAGGATAACTTGGCTAGGAAGGAATTGGGTTAATTGAAAGTTCAATTAGCCTAATTAAGGGTTTAAACTAGAGATAGTAAGAACCCCACTTGAGCTCATATCAACTATTTTATTTGATACCCATTTGGGCTTGAGAAAGCTAAATTGGGGAAAATCACTCTTTGACTGAGAGGTATTGAGTGGGTAATGTAGAGTTGAGAGCTATAATACATCCCAATCAACAAAATAAGTACTAACATATTTAACTCATTAGGCGAACACCTAGGTCATGGTCACATCCTTAGGCTTTTAAACTATTTGGAAAAACACCAAAAACTATCGTTCATTTCTAGTTTATTTTCCTCAGCTCACAATTGTTAGAGTAACAGTAGAAGTAGAAATCAAGACTTTTTGTGGAAGCGCAAATTTAGTTAATCCATTCGCTTTCTTCAAGTATATACTCCTAACATCCCTTATAACTCCCTGTGGATTATACCACGACTCGTAGTTGGGTAATTTATATTGCATACGATTGTATCATATCTCTTATAGATGTGTGTCGTGGATGTCATCAATAAGTTCACTACGGAAAATTCAAAGAGAAACCTACTTATCCAGATGCAATTAATCCTTGCTTGTAAATCACACACTCGTCCGTGCATTCCTTTGTCTTATAGCCATTCCCCATTCATGTGGGTGATTGTTGGGATTAGAAGTTGGTGAATGGGAAATGGAGGGAAGTAGTGTGAAGGAAAAGTGAGTTGTTCCCTTGTTCTTTGGAAAGAGCAATTGTCCCTCATTGGTAGTGGAAAAAAAAGGGAATATGCTTATATTAAGAAAGCACTTCTCTTGGTATTAGATGGGTTGGAAAGAAGGTAAGCATCGCGCCGTAGTCGTCGCTCGCTCGGCTCTCGGCTCTCGGCTCTCGGCTTCGGCTTCGGATTTGGTCACGATTGAAATTATTTAATTAATTAATTTAATTAATTGTTAAAAAGTCAACCAGAAATAACCCAGGACCCGCGGCCACGACACGACCCCGTCTGTTTCCTTTCCCCGATAATTTTAAATTCTTTACCCGGAATATTTTAAACTTTTTCACATGTTTCAACAGCCATGGCTGTTTCTGAAAGGTTGCAAATTTTCAAAAATAGTGCCAGAAAATGGCTATAAATACGCCTTGATCCCAGAATTTTTCCTTACTAAATTTTCTGAACCTCTTCTCCTTCTTCTACACAAATAAATTCCACTGTGATCTACAGCCATAAGTAGTTTGCAGTTCACCAGCGTTTTAGGTACCGATACTCTGGTGAGTTAAATCGTTCTATCCTGGGAGGATAATATTCCATCAGCTCGGGTACTTGAAGGGAATAATTTTTTAAGGACACACTGTGCATTCGTTGGACTCGATTTTGTTTCGAAATATATTTTCAGATTTTGTTTCTGTTTATTTTTATTTCTGCTTTACTTATGTTCTTCCTGTTTCTATTTTTTGTTATAGGAAATTTACTGTTTCATAATATTATAGTTAATATAGATGACTAATAAAACCTAACCCCATGTTTAAGGCATCTCTTGAGACATTCTTTTTCTGCAAATCTTTGCTCAAGAAGATGGTGAAAGAATGATGGTTGAGTGAAGTGGGAGGTGGGGGTTGAAGAAGTAGAGGAGGGGTAAAATGGGATAGGTGCAATGAGGTGGCATGCCGCGTGGTGTCCACCTTAGTGTTATGTAAGGCCACATGGGATAATGTTGCCACGATGGAGGGTCCTAACGATAGATGAGTATTTTTGTACCAGTTTTATAACGTCTAGGGCTCTGGTCGACCAATAGTATAACAGAGGATTTAAATGAATATTTTTGAATAGTAAAGGGGCATATCTTTTTACCCTTTTCCGAAAAAAGGTTCAAGATTTTCAACTTTATTTTTTACAAGGTATTGGGTTTAATAAGAATATTTAAATGAGTATTTTTTTCAGCAATATGCGTAAGATATGAAAGAAGACTAAAATAAGAAAGAGAATAAATTATTTTAGAGGAAACGAGAGAGGGAGAAAAGTTTTCAAAGGAAACCCATATGGAGGAGTGAAGGAAAAAAGTAAATAATAATAATAATAAGAAAAGCGTGAAAATAAGAAAAATAAGGAATAATTGTGAAAAAAAATAAGGGAGAGAGGTAGATATACAAGAAATAAGGAGAATATTAAAAAAATAAAATAAAATTGAAAGAAGGTTAGGCTAATTAGCCATTACATTATGTTATGTGGGTCATTTGATGACTCTTTTCAGCTGTCACACACACCCGAGCAAGTTATTATACATGTTATAACAGTAAGCAACAAAGGGGTTTAATAAAGGGCAATACAATTCAGGAGAATTTTGGAGACATCAAATAATTAAAGTAGAAACTGATAAAAGTGTGATAATTTAAGGCGTTTATGATATTAACTCTTTTCGTAAGTAAGATGAGATTGGAATGAGTCCATTACTCAAATGGTCATTCAACTATATGAAATTATAGAATAAAATTATTTTTCTTCCATTGTAACAAAAAAGCCACTCAATTATTTCCATTGCACTCCCATGATCGCTCAACTAAAATTTTTAATCTTTTTGGTCTAGTAAGTCCAAAAGACTGATGTGATAGTCCACATAAATTTTTTATATTTTCGTATTACATAAAATAAGACTCAAATAAAACATATAATAATTCCATACACGTAACCCGATTCGTTAAAGTAAAAATCCACCCGAAAAGGAGTAATCTTCAATTTGTGTTGCAATTCATATTCTGTAATTCGAAATAAAATTATTCAATCTTGGCTTTATTTTCGCATATGTTATATGTTGGGAAAAGTTATTTGATTTTTGTGTCTTCTGCTTTGACTTTTTTATTAAGTTGGGGTAGAGAATGAAGTAAAAATTTGTGTGTAAATTAAATTACATTAATTTTTAATTACAGAAAGTATTAATAAAGTTTAGATTGAATATAATATTTATATTTTATCATGGTTGATAGAAAGTGTGATGCCCATGACGGAGGGCAGGTCAAGCAAGACCGACAAGTTTCTAAGCTGGCAAGTTTTTGAAGAAGGAGTACACATGTCACCTTAAGCGAAACCTACGTCAGAATGGGAGAGTAAACAGAAGAGCGTTATAAGACACGACACAGGTTCACATGTCACGCGCGCTTTGAGGCTCGATGTGGTGCAGCCCGAAAGATAAATCCGTAAGAGCCTAGGCCCAAAGCGGAAAATACGTGCCATAGGCTTGGGATCTCACCTTAGTGAGGATGTAGAGTCCCAAAGGAGTGGGAGGGTGAATATGATGCCTACGACGGAGGGCGGGCTGATGAAGGCGGATCAAGCAAACTTCTAGCTTGGTAAGATTCCATAGAAGGGCTGCACATGTCACCTTAGGTGAATCCCACATCGGAATGGGAAATGAAAGTGAAAGCCTTATAAAGCATGACACAAGTTTATATGGTACGCGTGCTTTTAGAGCTCAATGTGCCGTAACTCGAAAGATAAATCCATGCGGGTCTCCGCCCAAAACAAATAATATGTGCCTTGAACTTGGATCGTGAGAGAAAGTCAAGATAATTTGTCTTACTTGACGTAATTGCTCGTGATATGGTTAATTGTTATAGTTTCTACTGATGTATCTAAAATGGTATTTTCAGCGAGGACGAGAAACACAGAAAATAATTTAATTTTTGGTGAGTTTTTACTTTAACGGGTAGGGTTAGGTGTATGAGAGATTTTCTATATTTTGTTTGAGTTTTAATTATTTTATGACTGCCATGTCAGCTTTTTTTACCGTATATATTAAGAATATAAATATATTTTCTCAAATACTTCAAAAACACAACATATGTTAATTTTGTATAATTTTTTGATTGAGCATGACATAATGTGTTAATTGAGTTAAATCATCCAATGGAGTACCATCAACATGCAAAATACCTTCCGTTCTCGAACAAAATTAATTATTGATGACAATACAAAAATTTTAAGTTTATAGGTTAAGAACTTAATAATATTTTATATATATATTTAATGAATTTCTACGTCCGGAAAAAGTAAATATTCTTGACACTGGGATATGTAAATTTTTGACAAAAATAGATATTGTTACAAAAGCTACTAAAATAAATACTTTTATGGAAATTGAAACTTCAAACTTTTCTTAATTAATTTCCTTCTTTTTTGTTTCTCCTCGCTAAGGGGAAGTCATTTTACTTCCAATTTCCCGTCGTCTGTGAAGAACACTGCATACACTTTACTAGTCTTCCGCTCCCTGAAGAAACTCTCATTACATTCTCAACTTGAGTACAGCAAAAATGGTGAAAAAGGCATGGAAAATAATCCCACGGCCCCTCCTCGAAACCGTCCTCAACAACCACGCTCAACACCACCGTGTCCCTCAACCCCTTATTCTTCACGGCCCTCGTGGCGTCGGCAAAACCACTCTAATCCTCGAACGTAAGCATCATCAGATTACACAAACATGAATTACTCATCGTTTTTTTCTGTGTGTTTATACATTTGTGTTTTACAGGTCTTATGGATAAATGGAACAGTGGCCCTCATGTAACAGGCTACGTGGACTTTGCAGAATCCATAAAGGATCATCACCCAATTCACGGCCAATCATTTCCTTGGTCTTCTTGGTCCAATTGCCCACCTCCTTTACTGCCCTCTCTTACAGCTCGACTCGAATGTTGTCTCGAGTCAATGGCCCAAAATGGCATTAAGCTTGGAACTATAAGCTCTCATCAAATTTTCACTGTTTTGAGTAAATGGCATGGACTTAATACAGCCCTTAAGCAGATCCTAAATGGCAGTGTTTCTAACTCCAGGAAGGCTGTTTCGATTAGGAATAGCTCGGTATTGAATTTATGGGAAAGGGCAGTTTTTGCATCAAGTGTTCGATTAAATGCCCAACAGTGCTCTGGGTTAAGTTTGGAGGAAGAGACGTATTATAAGGAAGCAATGGCGGCTTTGAATTTGGCTAAAGAGGTTATAAGTGTGCAGCAAAAGTGGAGAGCTAATGCGATCAAGCATTTGAATCAGACTGGTGGGTTTTCGAGGTCTTTGGCCAATTCAGCCACGGATTGGCCCTGTTTGTTATTGGAACTCCTTTCATCTGCTGCTGAAATAGATTATTTTCAGGTAATCCAAATGAAGTTGGAAGTGGCGGAGCCCAGGATTTCATATAAGGGGATTCAAGAAAATATTAGAATGTCACACATAGGATTTAAACTTGTGACTTAAAGCAATTTTGAACTCCCTTTGCCATTACACTAGAACATTTTCTTATATCAAGGGGATTTAACAGTTTATATATAAACAAAAACAATTTTTTTTTTTCTATTTCTGCGGTATAATTTTCCGGTGAAGGGTATTCAATTGAACCCCTTGATTGAACCTAAAATTGGATTCATGAAAAAAGCTTCTAATTTTTATTTGCTGATGAGAAGTAGTAGTGAGCTAAAAGTGATGTGTGTCTAATAAGCATGTTCTTTACCCTGTGATCTCACATTAAAAAGTCTCTGAAACACGACCCAGAGTTAAATGGTCTTCATTTTGACTTAGCTTATGTCTTGTGCTTTATATAATATTGATGTTTTCTTTGTTGGACATGTCAAAATGAGTAGCCGAAGCTGGTGATAAACAATATTGAAGTTCTAAAGAATGCAATACTGAAGGATGATTCTACTGTCTGTGGGTCCATGTATCACGATAGTCTGATATGGAGAATGATAGCCTTGGGTGCAAATGAGAGATGTCTTCCAGTTATTCTTATCACATCTGATAGGTAATGCAACTTAACTTTTTCTTTTAGCCTAGGATCTGCATTTATCATGCATCTCAATGGACCTAGTTGTCAAACTTCCTTTTTATAATGATTAGTTGCATCGTGTGGTTCGAATGTATCTGTTTTGCCTCAATGCTATAACTAGAATCCACATAATTCATACTTCCTCCTTTTCAATTTAGATGACGTAGTTTGACTCGGCACGAAGTTTAAGGAAAAAAAAGACTTTTGAAACTTGTGGTCTTAAAAGCTTAAGGGATAAAAGCTTTGTGGGACCATGACATTTGTGTGATTATAAAAGCTTCTCATTAAGGGTAAAATGGGTAAAATGAAGAGTTTAACGTTGAATTATTTCCAATTATAGAAATGTGTCATTCTTTTTGGAGTGGGCTAATTAGGAAAATGTGTCGCTTAATTGAAACAGAGGGTGTACAAAATTAGATTTGGTATGCTCTCTCTCTTAGTTCAGAAATTTCAAGTTTAGTACTCACACAATGCTGATAAAAAGAAGTACAGCACTCCAACTTCCTTTCTTTTTCCTTATTCAATAAAATGAATACTGAAAAAGTGATAGTATGTTGTTTGTGGTTGAATGTGCACGTAGTGTAGAGTAGTGATAGGCATGGGCAGTCTAATTTGAGGTGCTACTTATCCTCGTCGGCACATATCATGTATGTTTGAACCTGGAAGCATGCTTTTTATGTTTTATGAATTAGGGAGCTAAACTATAAGGCAGTTTTTCATTCAGTAGGTTCTAAAAGAATGATCTACATCCCTGCATTAGCGTGGCATATATCCCTTGAATGGTAAAGGTGAATTTTGTGTAAGCTTCAGGAGTTTAAAAGATAGGATGGTTTCGCGGTAAAACTTCATTGTAGCATCTTTAATGAAACTAACTCATAAACCGTTGCATAAGAGGATTCATAACTATTTTTGTCTGAGAGGGGGAATTGATGCCCGTGTAGGACACATCAATAACAGCATGTTTTCTTTTTTAAGTAACAGCATGTAATTAACACTTGCAATATAATTATCTTGCCTTTGCAGAATAAAACTGCACTAGCTATCTCACTAGCCTTACAGTAGTTATTTTCAGATTTGTGACTGATATATAGTCTGAGGAACTATCTCTAATTTCCTTTTAATTCAATTTGGAGATTCACACTTAACAAGAAAATTATTGCAGCTACTACTCATATCGTGCCTATATGGATTTTGGATTTCCGGATATTTTCATCTCACGTGAGGTAAACACATCAGAATTGTTCGAACTTGCTACTCCATCTCTCAATGAGTGGGAATCTTTTGCCTATAGCTTATCATGAAAATAAAAGGATGTAAACCTTTTGTACACTTGTTTCAATATTATGCTCTTGTAAATTGCAAATTTGTTAAGGTGCACTTTATCCAGCTTAAACCTTTATTTCCTGCCTTGTCTTGATGGGATCTATAAATATAAAAGGACTTTCTCAATTTCGTGCTTCTTGCATGAATTTCTTTGCTTAACCTCTTCATGTTACTTATTAAATGACAGGTTTCTTTGTTGAAGTGATGCCCGAGTCATCTTTCTCTGCAGTAGTTAAATTTATTCTGCAAATTAATTTATGTATGCATGATTTCTGTTTGTCTTACAGGTCTAGCTAAAACTAGCTTATTTTATGTGAACTATGGTACATCTCACTTTGTTGGAAATGCAGACATTTGGGTGGACCCCTGCAGAAGCTAAAATGCATATCGTTGACGACTATTTTAGTCAGTCAGAGGTATGCTCTTCTTTACACCAGAAAAATACAATCATAAAAATATGCTTTTTAGCTTAAGTTATGTCATCAAGATGATTTTTTGCTGGGTTAATATTGATCATACCTGTTCTGCAGTGGAATGTGATTGTTGAGGTGCTAGGGCCGAATCCGAGACATCTATTTGAGGTTCATGCACTCAAGCTAAGTAATTACTACCAGAAGTAAGTACTTATAGATGCTTGTTCATGTATTATAATTGATCTGCAGCAGTAGAGTCTTGCAGTTGATATGTAATCTGAAATCCAGTCAATAAAATAAGCTGTTTATCTGGGGTTGCTTTTCTTATGAGGACATTAAAATTCGATATATGCACTCCACAGTGAAGGGGAATGTGGTTGACCAGTTTCATAGGTATATTAGTATAAACCATTTTTCTAGGAGAAGCTAAGAGCACTGTACATTTTGTGATAATATGTTGTCATATGCCTAAGGACAGATATATTAACTTCCAAAATAGCTTCCTATGGCATGTGATCTGCTGCAATTTACCTATTACTTTGACCTTTGGGAAAGAAAAAGAAAGGGGTTTCAGGAGGAAGTAGACTAATGTAAGGATCATTGTCATATAACACTTAATCTTTAGGTCACATGTTTTTCCAGCTCTTTATCTTTATGTTTCCAGTGTGATCTCTAAACCAGTCATCATACCTTGGTGGGGGCGACATAGTACTTTTTCTTTGAATTGGTTTCCAAGGCTTTGGTTTAGTGGTAAGAACTCAACTTGTGATGTGTGGATTAAGCTCACGTCGTGGGTTTGAACCAAGGCGCAGACAAAAGCCTAGTATTTAAGTGGAGAAGAGTAGAGGAGCGGACTCATTACCTACTGAGTTTCGAACCGTGCATCACGGACCTCAGGGGTTTCTCAGTTATAAAAAAAGAGAGTTAAGATATGTCAAAAATTCTCATTTTCTGTTAACATATGTGGTATTCTACGGTAAAAAGTTTTCTGCTTGAGCCATATTCTAAATGATTATCACAAACTAAGTCACTTTCATATTTATTTGAATCTAGGGTCATGAGTGAGAAGAGCAGTAAATTTGAGGATATCGTGGATGCATACTTGGCATATCTTCAAGTAAGTTCCAGAATAAGTTACAATTTCCATTGCATTTGGTTTTACTTGTTTCAGTGGTGGAGGTTTTATCTTAAAAAGTATACCAGCTGAAGTTTGTGAGGCAGATAAATTCAAATCAAAACACCAAAGTAAAACCAAATCTTGATTTTTTTTATAAAGTAAGAATTTTATCGAAATGTTTGGGTACAAAACACCCGTATACAAGAAGTAATCAAAAAGTAGAACAACCTATAGAAAGATATGGTTACTACAAAAGACACCCAATCTTCTATGCCAAAAGGATCCTTATGGGTGCATCAAAGGAAATAAGGGATAAAAGGCTATTTATTAATTGAACAAAGTTCATATCTTTCAAAAGGTCTCATATTTCTTTCTCTCCTTATAACTCACATAAGCACCAATAGAGCAACATCCCAAGCCCTGTGTCTTCTCATCCACCTACTGCAATTCCAACTGAACATGAGCTCTTCATGGTGCGTGACATCACCTATTCATTCCAAGAAAACACAATTTCGCACTATAGCCTCGAGGCTACTCGATAATGAAGAAGGAGATGGTCAACGTCTCCACCAAAGCCCTTACATATAAAGCACCTTCGCCCGTCTAGCCATGTGAAAAAGCACCAACTTTCTCGGAACCTTAGGTATCCAAATTGATCTATGTGGAAATGCAGCTTCCTCCCTAACTAGAAGCTTCTCATAAAATGATTTAACAGAAAATACCCTGTTGTTTTCCGCCCCACCTCTGTACATCATGGTTATCCTGTAGTGTTCCTTGTTTATGAAGCAACTCAACTAGGTTTTTGAATTCTGTTACTTCCCCATCCTGAAAGATCCTTGTAAACCTCAAATCCCCAAAAGACTTCTCCGTCTTGTATCATTCTGACTCGTTGGACTGTCATCTCCTTTTGGCATGAAATTCTGAAAATGTTTGGGAATGCAAGTCACAAGGTATTGTCCCACTTGTCCCTCAAATTTTACCCTCCTCTCACCCCTTACCCTAAAAGACACAAAACTGCTAAACTCTTCCCATCCTTTTAGAATATTCCTCCCCAACCCGCATCCATAAGGCATAGTAATATTTTTTAGTCCTCCAAGCCCTTTCAAGACCTGGTACTTTTCCGCTATCACCTCTCTCCACAAAGCATGTTCCTCCATCCCAAATCTCCACAACCATTGGCCTTATTGAAAATGCTCAAATCTTTAACACCAAGCCCACCCCAGTACTTGGGAGACGTAGCAGTCACCCACTGCACCAAGTGAAACTTCCTTGCCCTATCTGTTGAATCCCTTAGAAATTTCCTTTGAAGTCTTTCTAACTGATGGGGTCCTGAAACACAGACATGAAATATGTGAGAATGCTCAGTAATGTGCTCTTGAGAAACACTTAGTTTCCTCCTTTGCAAAAATATCTTTTCGACCAACCTACAGGCCTTCTCTCAACTCTTTAAATTACCGATTCCATACAGCTTGATCTTTATTTGAAACACCTAGTGGCAAGCCAAGGTAGGAAGCAGGAAAAGCCCCAACCTTGCAATTCAAAACGTGTGCTAGAGTCTCAACATCCTCCATCTCTTCAACTGGTATGATCTCGCACTACTCAGATTGATCTTAAGGCCTGACACCACCTGAAACAATGTTAACACACGTCCCGAGTATTCCAACTGAGTCTTAACTGCCTCACAAGAATCGACTACCTCATTGTAGAAATGCAGAATTTGATCCACTTTCTCCATTTCCAACTGAGTCTTAACTGCCTCACAAGAATCGACTACCTCATTGTAGAAATGCAGAATTTGATCCACTTTCTCCATTTTACTCCGAAGCCCACTTGCAACATAACAAGATCCAGAAACTCACAGTTTATATGGTCATAGGCCTTCTTAAGATCCAATTTGCACAAAGTACCTGACACTCCTTGCTTTCTTCTAGAATCTACCACTTCATTTGCCAGCAATGTTGCATTCAGTATATGTCTACCTTCCACAAAAGCATTTTGCGAAGTAGACACAATCTCGTCAGAAACCTTTGTACGTTTATTGGAAAGCACCTTAGATATAATCTTATAGATGCTGCCCACTAGATTAATAGGTTTGTAATCCCTGGTGCCTATTGCACCCTTCCATTTTGGAATAATGACAATCAAAGATGCGTTGAGGCTTTTTTCAAATTCTCCCCTCTCCTGAAACTCCTCAATGGTCTCCAGTACCTCGCCGTTGAATCTAGGGATTATCTTAAACCTATTGGTTTTGATAAGGATGCACCTTTTGAGTTCATTTGAAAAAGCAAAGGCATGCTTCAGTTTCTCTTGCTAGCCTGTAGGTGCATCGGACTTTGTAACTATTTGAGCTTGCACATGAGTCACTATGCAAGTCTTATTTTATTTTCCATATTGTATTCATGTATAAGGTCAAAAGTTAGCTTTCATGCAAACTATTGAATTTCTACTTTATGGACCTACTGCAATAATAAGCTTATTGGCACATTACCGTTAGTCTTCTCTCCCATTACGTAGTGTACACAACTCTACAACTAGGAATAGGCAAGATACCTGTGAAGAGAATTGATATGAATGAGTAAATATATTATGTCAAGAAAATTGGTTGATCTTCTCTTATCTCTACCAGTCAAATGTTTTCTTTTTCATAAGGTTAAATGTCCAAGATCTCTACTTTCACAAGGTAGGGGTAAGGTCTGTATACAAACTACCCTCCCATGACTCCACCAGTGGGATTACATTAGGTTTGTTGTTATTGTTTTTGTTGTTGTTGTTGTTGTTGTATGGTTAAATGTCCAATAGTTATATATTGCATAACCTAGAGAGAGTTGTGCCCTGCATCTTGATTTGTTTGATCCAAAATGTAATCTCATACATCATAGAGAGACTATCCTGAAGAAGAAAGTTTTTTACGGAGTTTTGACAATTTGCATCCTTGAGATATCAATGAGTAGTTGAGGAAATTTCTCTAGTTTGGGTGCTTTATTTGGATGGACGCGTGAATTAGGACTTTTAACAGAATTTAAACAATAGTCAGAAAAGTAAATGCAGAAATGCTCTGGATTGGGGCTCATAAGTAATTAAGAGAATAACCAAGTCATCAGTAGGTGTGTAAGCACTGCAATGAAATGGAGCAGACTTCTTAAATTTGTACAATATTCAAAATTTCATTCTGAAAGTGCAGCATACTATAACTTCCAAATATTTAAAATATTCAATGAAGTCTAAGCCCTCATCTGCTATTCTTATCTGTACTGTAGGTAACAGTAGTTAATCCTGCCATGGATAGAGCATTGTCACTTCTACAGAAGTTTGCAGTTGATGCACGAAGTGGACGAATTCTGAAGGACAAGCTATGTTTTGGTGCTCCCTGGAGACACCCTCCATCTTCTGATGATCCTGTATTGTGTCGTCAGTGGGCTAAAATTCAACTTATGGACTTTGTTCAGTCTCTCGTGAATGCAGAATTTGGGGTATCATTTATCTTGTTCTATTTTATAAGCATATAAGCAGGTGCTAGCCGTAACTGTCTAATATCGTACGAGCGTTGCACTAAATTATTCAATTTAAAGAGGTTCATTTCTTTCCATTTGTGCAAGTACCGTGGATCTATTATTTGCATGCTACTCTTGTTTTATGTTTTCACTTAGAAATCATGTAAATGATGCCTCTTTGTGATGCTTACTTGTCTAACTTATCAAAACCTGTGAAAAGTATGAATTTGCATGGACCATCATGTAACAGCAAAATATAGGACCATGAATCACAGCAAAATATAGGAGCATGAATCATTCTCTTTGTGATGGTCCACATGTCTCCTTATGTAATGTGTTATGTGATCAACGGCCTTACACTGGTTTCTTATTAGGTAAATTGCTGTGTAAAAGGATAAAATGAAAAACAAAAGTTGATGCCATGCATTTGTGCTTTTGTGATTGGGAAAGAAGACATTCCAAAAGTTGCCTCCTAAATTCTGTAGATATAATATGATTACTGCTTTTAGAGCCAGTAGCATCATAGATACTTAGTCATTTTTTTTTCTTTTTTTGGATGAAGCAAAACATAGTCATTCTTTTTTCCTTGCTTTTTTACTTTGCTCCAATTTGCAGGTAAACTATCTAGCTGATTGTAGTCTTGAAATCTTTGATGATCCCTCTGCTATTGCATTAATAGAGGTACTATGTATAAGTCAATGCCACCTTTTCATCAGGATCTGCGCTTTTCATTTTTGTCCTGATTCTGTTTTTCCCCCTGCGGTTGCTATGAATATTTGCTGCACAATATTTTTGCTATAATTTGTAAAGGCACTGTTCGGCAAAAAGACGTAATTAAAGACCTGTCCAATAGCTGTCCAAAGGTGAAAGGAAAGATACCAAAAGAATCAAAATATTGATGCTCTGCCTATTACACTAACTAAATGCTATGATAACTCTTTTTAGGTCGGTCTGCTGTATTCACAACGGGATCCATCATTCATTCGTCCTGTTTCTCGGGGTATTCAGAGATGCCTTGTTAGATGGTAAGCTTTGTACTTACATTCAGCTTGGCTTTAGAAAAACTTAGAAGCTCCCATATGTTTAGTCTTTTCATTTCAATACAGGCTTGTTCAAAAGCGAATGGAACTGAACTTAAAGAATTCACTCCAGCATCTTTGGCAGCGAGTTATACGGGGGCGCAGTTATCGCCATCTGATGTTAGAAGTAGGATACAAGTAGCTAATCAAGGTAATAATTGCTAATGAATCTTTTAAAAGGTTTTGTTTGGTTAAGGGTCTTTGTGAATATTTATCTATGGGATAGTCTCATTCATGTTATAAGTTCACTTCTTTATATTCTAGAATCACTGAGTCGATGGTGTCTGATATACATTTATGTAGTAATTCACCTGCTCACTAAGATGTTGTTAAGAAAGCAATGTAGAATGCTATGGCTATTTTTATTCAATTGTACATTTAAATGTGGCATTCAACCTTAATTTGTTTTCCTTATGCTTTTTGTTGGCTAACATACCATGTGTGACATGTGGTCTAATAGGGTTATGATGAATTAATTACTGTTGGTCAAGCATTTTGATGGATATATCTTTATTTAAGGTTAGACTTCAATAGTTTTTGTTTTTTGGAGCGACACTCTAGTTTGAACATAACTCTTTCATCCGATGTCAAAAGTAAATAAGAGCTTTACTGCTGCATTTCAGGTAATTTGGGGTCAAGCTCATACTTACAATGGTGAAGTTGTCCTTTCATCATTGAATAATTTGTAAGTTAATCTTGCTCATACTAATTATGACTAGTCTTGCTATGATTCTTTATCAGTGACATTTTTCATATGCTTGTTGTGGTTCTAGGTATTTTAGTTTCTTCTTGGCTTGAAGTTGTGCTTCACCGTTGGTTTTTACTTACAGTTGATTTCTAGAATACTGGGATTCTCTCTTTTCTATGTAGGATTACACTGGGGTTGTTGTTGTTGTATATTCTTTGAGCTAGAGTTGCATGTGCAGTGCACTGTTGGTTGGAGCTCTTACATTTTCTCAGTGCAATATTGTTCGCATTCATCATCTGTGATCCTTTTAGCTCGCCCCATCTTCGGTTGAATGTAGCATCTCCACCATGGATTTGGAAAGGTGAAGAATACACCTAGAGACATCCAGAGCTATTGTACATTTTTGAAGTCACTCGTGGGCGCTTTTCTTATTGGAGCTGGTGGTCTCCCTTCAGTACTTGAAGTCGGCCTTTTCATTTATTTCTTTTATTTTCTCCTCTCAATTGGTATGGGAGATTCTATTATTTCATTTTCGGGTGTTGTGTGAAAAAAAGGGAGAGAGGGACTGTTACCTTGAAGATCAGCCTACAACGATTCACTTACCCGGGCATCCATGAATAGTGTTCAACATTGATTTATGAAAGCCATATATACCAAGACTCTAACAACCTTTCTCCAACCCGCGGAGGTTCATTTTGTTTTGGTGCTTCCACAACTAATGGCTTCACAAATACTATTAGGAAGGACTGCATTTATACATGTAGGGGCAGAAAGTTGAGATTTATTGTTGTAGAACATCTAATGTTCTGAATCTGCTGGGGAAAACGCAATTTGGGGAACGTTGTTTTCCTTCTAATATTTCGCTTAAGGGTGCTCGTTAGTTCTTTTATATATCATTGAATACATTGAGAAAGTTATAAAGTTGATAGGTAACCTGGCCAGATGGTTTTGTAAGCAATGCGTTATACTCTCTTTTGGTCTGATATAATTCTTTCTTATTTCTCTTTTGGTCTGATATAATTCGTTCTTATTTCTCGTATGTGTAATCTGGAAGAGGATTGGAAAATCTTGGCTTTGCAGTTTGTTAAAGAGTATTTTCTTGCTTCTCTGGAGCCACTGTAGTTCTAACTATCGTCACTCTTAGCATATTTCTGTTTTCCACTTTAACATATTTCTCCCTATGCAACTTGATTTTGGTTGAGGAAAAGAATTAATATGGTTGTCCTATTGGCGTTTCGACGGTCAAAAATTCAGTATGATAGCCCCAGAGATGGATCAAGCATACAACAATTGAAACTGTTCAGAAATTAATATCTAAGTAGTTAGAAACAACAGGATAATAGTATTACGACTTTCAGTCTTTTCCATTACGAAAAAAAGAGAACAAAAAATTAGCTGTGTTAAGGAGCATGGTAAGGACAAATGCGAATCAGATTCTGCTGAACAAGGAGGAAATAGGAACAGAATAAAATGGTAATCTGTCCAGAAAAGCAAAGCAGCAAAGGTTATAAGTATTCGGATGTGGTGTAGCGGATGGAATTGCTCTTCATTTAATTAGAGATCTCGGGTTCGAGCCCTGGGTATGGAAAAATCCTTGAGAGGGAGAGTTTCCCCTCGAATGGGGCCCTACGTGATGCGAATCCGGATATAATCGGGCTCCAATGCGAATACCGAACACCGAAACCGAACACCAAAGTGGGAAACCAAAAAAAAATCCTTTCCCGCAGAAATCATTCACAAGGAAACAAACATGAATATTAAATTGCTAGAAAATAAAAGTATACATCTGATTTCCGATATGTTTCTACTCTAGAACAACAAGTCATGAATTGATATTATTCATAATAGTTGGGTAATCAAAAGAAGTTCACAGAAGTCAAATTGAAAAAAAAGGAAAAAAGAATAGAGAAAGAGGAACTCTTGCAATTTTCTCTTGTAGCGTTGTTGAAATGTTTCTCAAAATAAAAATTGAGACATTAAATACTCAAATTTTTGGATTTTATCTTCTTTGGAAGTTATACAATTTTACTACTAGGCTAGTAGTATGATTAGTCTAATAACAGAAAGAAAGACAAAGAATTGAAACGAATTGTAGTAAACTTTTCGAAGTGAAGCGGAGAAAGATGTCCTGCCCGTGGAGTTCAATGGTATATTTGGTAAAAAAATATTTATTGCGAACAAAGAAAATGACTTATTTTCTGGAAAAAAAAAAAAGTTTTTCCGCTTTTGAGCAGAAGTTATTTTCCTTTATAAGTATCGTAATTCGTAACTTTAAGCACTACTTTAAATTGTTTGGACAATATTATCAATCTTAATACTAAACTTTTTTATCAAAACACTATCATGTATGCTAATATTATAATTATCAGTCTTCTCTCTCTATATCTATTTTCGAAAATATTTTCCTATGTCGGAGAAAGCACTAAAAAATGGTTTTCTTGAGATAACTCATTTTTCAAAATTCTGTTTTAAAGAAATGACCTCTTGATACCAAGTATATCCAAAGTTATCACAGTTTCACAAGTTCAAATCCACTGATCTTGCAACTACTACTAATAATATGTAGAGAAAATGAAAATTTTGAGCAATGATTAGACATGTCTAATGGTTGCAGGGCCCTCGGGACCCTATGTTTGGATGATTACAATTTTGTCAAAAAACTGAGGCTTCACTTGTATCATGACAAATTAAGCATTTGGTTCATAATTCATAAGAGTTCTTTATTTCTTTGGAGAAATGAAATCCAATCATTATAATCATGGTTCATGCATGCTTATTTTCAAAATCTTTGGGCTCCAGTTTACAGCTTTAATTAGTTTTCACTCAAATCAAAACCACAAACGAAAATTCTTCGACTATAATTACAGCACGTACTCTCTTGAAGTAATTCTACCAATCCAGCCTAATATAAGCAGTACAAAGTTTAGTTATAATTGGCTCAGTCCAGTTAAGTTTAGCAAGGATTAGAATTACAGTACAATAATTGTAGTTTTACTTTGCAGCACTTAGTAGGTATAGAGTTTTAACTCCACCAAACGATATTCCTTCGTTTAGAGTTTATTTGGTTATTTGTTTGATTTATAATTTTGTCCATGTGAGTGTGGCATAGCTAGTTCCACATATCGTTTAAGAAAGATGACTGATCAGTTTTTCGTTTTATTTGAGAGAAAATAGTTACTCCTTTTCTAATAGAACGCTCTCTTTGAAAAATCATTATTCATAACATAAAGCAATGGACTTCAACCTTTTTTGTAGAGACCTAAAATATCATATCAAAAAATTTTGAAAAAGGTAAGAGTATGAATTTCATGTAATTTTGTTCATATAATGCATATACATAAGGAGACTTTTATATCATGTACTATGAAAAAAATATATATAATGTACTATGAAGTTCGTCTTGAGACGGCTTAAGAAGAGATAAATATTAATCTTTTTGTTAAATTTGTAATAGGATAAAACAATTATATTTTAAGAATGGTCATATTTTCAGTCCGTCAATCAAGAACAATCTTTGACAGAATGACAATTGAAGTCATCAAACAATTAATAGTTATTTTTCTTGTCAATGAGACCTTGGCCGAATATTTAGAATCTTAGGTCCAAATGTTAGGAAAGGTTAGGTTTAATTTACATTGAATCAGAATGTGACAGTTTCTTTATCGGCCAGTAATCAGAATATTACATTCATTACGGAAAAAAAGATTATTTCCTGTTGTTAATGTCTTGCCGTTATTTATTCCTTCTGTTATTATTATCTACACTTGTTTATCCTTAATTACGAGCAACAATTAAATTTGTATGTAGTTTAAGGATATATGACTTGGTTTAATACAGTTAAAGAATGAACAGAAATAGAGACTAAATTCGGCGAATAAGGAAGAGAGCAAACCATCAATATTGAATAACTTTTCTGCGTTAAAACCTCCAGAAATAAAATATGAAGTAGAATAGACTATAGCTTTTTGTATATTGATTGTAGATTATGTGTCCCCCTTTACAATAGGGCTGCCTGTTTATATAGGAAGGGAAAAGAATTCTATACAAGGTAAAAATCTTATTTACAAGGTAAGATATCCCTAGAATTAATGGATTCAATGTCTTTACTGATTTGAGCCGCGATTCCTGCCGAGATGTTTACATATCACGAGATTTTCGGTCCTTCAGTTACGCAGATTTGATATTTTTACCATAGGATATTTTACCCTGATCGGCCTCGATGATCTCGTCTCGAACGCCTTGGCTTCGAGCTTCGTTCCGGTGGAATCCGGTCTTGGACTTCTCCTTTCGATGTCCCGATCCGGCCTATCGTATAGCGACTTCAATCGACGTTGGTCGTCGAGCCCAAAAACCTATATCCCTTATGCAGGTGATCAAACTCGAACCCATATAGATAGTACCCTCGTTTTTTAGAGAGTAATGATAAAGAACGACATGAGCCGCCGCTTTTAAGATTAGGTTTAAGGGAGACATACTTATGGCACATAACACGGAACCCGGGGAGTCACATTGCAAAATGTCATATTGGTGAATGACGGCAGCATGGTGACGCACGTGTCAAATATCAAAAATGCCTTTTCGTAGACCAACTGAGGACAAGACCTGCAATGCCTGCAAATGCTAATTAATGTTTCCTCATTTTGGGACTTGAACCGACACCTTTAAGAGGGTATAAATAGCCCTCCCTTCCTTCATTTCCAAAGTTTGCATTATTGTATTCTCCAAGTCTCCTTAATTTGCTCATAAGTGTAATCTCCTTTGTTCTTGTTTTACTCCTGATACTTACTATCTTCTTCAACCATTTTAATGGCAAAGACATCCAAATCCGTTCCCCAGAAACAAACCCCTTCTTCTTCTCAACCTGTTGAAGAAGCTGAACCTGTCGTCGATAAGGGAACTTCAACCGAGGCCCCACTAAAAGCATTCGTACCGGTTGGATGCTCAACTGGTACCGACTTTAAGGTAGAGAAGGTTTCTTCTGTACCGGGCCGGGGTGAGCCGGTCACCAGATACATTTGTTCTATTACGAACAAACACATCGAGAGGGTTAAGGAGGATTGCAACTAGGTTGGTAAGGACGTGGTGGTTCCTTCACCAGAAGAGGAAATCACCACCCACGTGGAGGGATACTTGAGTGTTTACACTTACCCCTTCA
Source organism: Nicotiana obtusifolia (assembly GCA_002018475.1). Lineage (NCBI taxonomy): Eukaryota > Viridiplantae > Streptophyta > Magnoliopsida > Solanales > Solanaceae > Nicotiana > Nicotiana obtusifolia. Next base: position 35,879 of record MCJB01025357.1, on the reverse strand, counting down.
CGCTGGGCCCTTTGGACCCCATCATCGTCGAATTTTGCAAGAGGTGTGATGTGACGCTAGATCAGATCCATCCCTCTGTTTGGAGAATAGTCATTCTCTTCCGTTTTTTTGTGAGTAAAATCGAAGGGCACCCCTTCACCCTCGATCATCTCCTGAGATTATACAATCCCCGAATCTTCCGAGGGGGACAAATAAAACTTACTCGCCGGGCTAGCAAAGCCCCCTTTTCGAGCATTGACGAGGATAGGGACCGAGGCTGGATGAGCCGGTTTGTTCGAATAAGGACATTGGACCTGATCCCTGCCGAAAATATGCCGTTCCCTGAAAAGTGGAACATGAACCGTAAGTACTGTCTTCCTATTTCAATTCATTCGGCGTCTTCCTTCTGTTATCTTACTAACATATCTCGCATGGTGTAGCTGTTTCTCGAATGTCGGCTGCGATTCAGCATTTGGAAGAGTGGTTCCGGAAGGTGGTATCCTAAAGGACCTATTCAGAGCGTGCCTGGCGGGAGATATCAAAGGGCCAATGGGAGGCCAAAAATCATGATGAGGATCTTGGTGGGACCGGTAACATTTTTATTCCACATCTTATGTTATCGATGATGCTGCTGCTCCATATCTTACTCCATTCCTTCCTTTTGCAGGTCTATCGAAGGACGTTGAATTGAGACCAGCGTCCCCCGGTAGAGAAGTTCCCTGCCCTCCCCCTGCCTCGGAGCAGGAAGGAGAGAAAAAGAGGAAGGGAGTCCCCGGTTCTTCTAGGCCCGAGAAGAAAAAACTGAAGAAAAGCATAGCTCGTAAGACCAGAATTGCGGACGTGGCTTTTCGGTTAGACGATGAATCCGAGGAAGATGGAGGCCTCGAGATTTTAAGCAGCGAGCCATCTCGGACAGTCCCTGAGCTGAGGATCGATGAAACTCATATTCATCGAGTAGAGGACCTCGATGCAGGGGCGAGAACCGAGGCTTCCGCCGATGCAGGGGAGAGAGCGCAGGGGATCTCGGGCCCCCCAGAAGCAATGGACTCCCCTTCTTTCTCGGAGTCAACCCTCAATGAAGCCCGAGCTGCGAGAGTACATTTGCCGAACAAAGGCCATATACCGGAAAGGCCCTTTGAAGATTTCTTCGACTGTGTGCCATCGGTTGATACCTTTGGGCTCGAAGTGCCGAGGAAGAGTCCCTCCACCGAGACGAGCAAGGCATCTTTCGGTCCCAAGCTGGTCGATAGATTTCCTGCTCCGAGTTCCAACCCTGATCGAAAAAGGATAATAAAGTTTTCCATTCCCGAAGATGCTAGGGCCCTTTCTGCACCTGTGGGGGTGGCTAGTTATCTTCGATGTCTGGTGACCGAAGAAGATCAGGCCGCAATGGACGAGGTGGATGAGGCCTGCTTGTTCAACGAAGCTCAACAAGCATCAAATAGAGAAAACTTCCTATAAGCTTTGCCCGATGTTCGCCACTTTATTTTCTGATTTTGACTAACTGCCTTACTTTCTATCGTACTCGTAGGTGTCGGTGCTTCATCATGAGGCTTTTCTTCGACTAAGGGAAGAGAAGGCGCGTCGAGGGTGGCTTGAAGGGGAGGTGTCAACCCTTCGGGCCGAATTACACTATGTGCGGAATGAAAATTCCAGCATGGTCGACCAGATAGGCCAACAGCTTGACCGAATAAACCAGTTCTGATCTGTGGTGAATGAGGCCAAAGCAAAAACTGATGAATGGAGAGCCAAGACCGATCTGCTGACCTCGGAAAAAGAAAAACTCCAAGATCAAATGATTTCTTTGGAAAATCGACTTTCTTAGGCACAAGAGAAAATCGGGACTTTGACTAAGAACACCGATACGCTTCAGTCCCAGGTCGAGACGCTTACCTCGGATCGCGATATTTTTGTCTACGAGATGAAATCGGCAAAATCGGAGGTTGCCACATCCAAAGATGATGCCGATGATCTAATAGCTCAATACAGGGCCGATGCCGAGGCTGCCCAGGAGCAATCAAAGATTCTGGTCAAGTATACCAAGTGCCAAACCCGCTTTTCTGTTCTCGAAGAGTTACAAGCTCGAGGCTTCGATCTATCCACCGAGGTTGATGATGCAAAACAGATCGAAGCCGAAGCCAGAAGGCAGGCCTTCCCAGAAGAAGAAGAAGACTCTGAGAATTCTGACTAAAGACATCTATTGTATAATATGCCTTTTTAGAATTCTCATTTTTGTAACATATTTTGCTTCATATATATGAAAGATCTCCTTTTATCTCCCTTTCTTATCTGGTCTATTTTGACTCTCTGTTCTTAAAACCGATAATTTGACTTGTAGAATTTTCTGCCCTTCAGGCTTAGTTAAGACTTAGCCTGTTTCTTTGCAGATTTTTCCTTTCCACGGCCGATTGGGTAAGGCCTAAGCCTTGAAAGGGGTCCAAGGTTCACCTTAATAGGTCTTATTCCCCTTCGAATTTCATTAGCTCGACGCAGCCTTGGCCTATTAAGGAATCGGAGTTTTGCCTTAGCAGATTTCAGTCCTCCTCGAGTTAAACTTGATTCGGCCTTAGCCTTTTATAAATTGGGGTTTTCCTTAGTAGGTCTTACTTACCTTCGAGTTTTATTAACTCGATATGGCCTTAGCCTTTTAAGAAATTAGGGTTTGCCTTAACAGGTCTTACTCTCCTTCGAGTTTTATTAACTCGATATGGCCTTAGCCTTTGAAGAAATTAGGGTTTGACTTAACAGGTCTTACTCCCATTCGATTTCCGTGTGAAGTTTTGAGCAACGTTAATTTCGATCGTGTAATAAAAATTGAAGTGGCCCTTGGGCTCGGAGACAAGATATCGGTGACAAAGAGCTTTTACTAGCATTCAGGTGCTTGTACAATTTGCTTAGGGGGTAGATCAATCTACTTGGGCACGGTACTTTCGACCGTTTGACCCTTACATTGATTCCTAATGATCTGTGAGAAGCTCCCCCGAATTGAAGTAGCTAAGTAATGAATCGAAATAGATAAGCAATATTCTGATATTCAAGGTCGATCGAAGTTGTGCACCAAATATTATTGTCTTCGATAAGAGAACGATCTAAGTTAGCATGATTCCTGGTTGCCTCATTAAAAACCTTGCTGTAAAACTCAATTTGGGACAAAATCGGCCGAAGGGAAAAAGAGTGCAACGCGTGCTTTCAGTCCTAATGTCCTGTGCTTCCTGGCTCGAGGTTACTTCATTCAATACCTGCAGATGTTAGTAATATGAAACAAATAAATGAAGAATGAAATTTCATACCTCAACAATAGTATCGTTTCAGGTGGCTTATGTTCTAATTGTTTGGCAGCTGTTTGCCATCCACGGTACCAAGCTTGTAAGATCCCTTTCCGGTGACCTTCAAGATAATGTAGGGCCCTTCCCAGTTTGGTCCTAACTTCCCTTCGTTCGGATCTCGAGTATTAGGTGTGATTCTTCTGAGCACCAGGTCTCCGATGTTGAAGTGACGAAGATGGGCTCTCCGGTTGTAGTACCTTTCGATCTTTTGTTTTTGGGCCGCCATCCGAACAAGGACTGCTTCCCTTCTTTCATCCAATAATTCTAGATTGGAGTTCATAGCTTCTCGATTCGATTCTTCGGTTGCATATCGGAACCTGATACCGATTCGCCTACTTCGACTGGTATTAACGCTTCAGCACCGTATACTAGAGAGAAAGGAGTGGCCCCGGTGCTGGTTTTCTCGGTTGTGCGATATGCCCATAGAACTTCGGGCAGTATTTCTCTCCATTTTCCCTTTGCGTCGGTTAACCTTTTCTTCAAGTTTCGAATTATGGTTTTGTTGGTCGACTCAGCTTGTCCGTTGCTGCTGGGGTGATAGGGTGTCAATAAGATCCTCTTGATCTTGTTGTCTTCGAAGAAATTCGTCACTTTGCTGCCGATGAATTGCTTGCCATTATCGCACACGATCTCTGATGGCATCCCAAATCGACATGTGATGTGGTCCTAGATGAAGTCGATCACTTCCTTTTCTCTAAATTTTTCGTATGCCTACGCTTCAACCCATTTGGAGAAATAGTCAGTCATAAAAAGAATAAATTGAGCTTTACCTGGCGAATAAGGGAGAGGGCCGACGATGTCCATCCCCCATTTCATGAATGGCCATGATGATAAGACCGAGTGCAATGGCTCCCCGGGCTGGTGGATAATCGGTGTGTGCCTTTGGCATTCGTTGCATTTGCGAACGAACTCCTTTACATCTTTCTCCATATCGATCCAATAGTAGCCGGCTCGAATTATTTTACGAACTAAGGATTCGGAGCCGGAGTGATTCCCATACGTGCCTTCGTGTATTTCTCTTAAAATATACTCTGTGTCACCTGGTCCAAGACATATTGCAAGGGGGTCACTGAATGTCCTTCTGAATAGGGTCCCATCATCCGATAAACAGAACCGGGCCGCCTTTGTGCGTAACGCTCTCGATTCTTTGGGATCCGAAGGGAGTTTACCTGAACTGAGATACTCTATATACTTATTCCTCCAATCCCAGGTCAATCTTGTCGAATTAATTTTGGCATGGCCTTCCTCCACCACCGATCTCAAAAGTTGTACGACCTTTTCGGACTCGATCTCCTCGTCTTCGATCGATGATCCTAGGTTGGCGAGGGCGTCGGCCTCACTATTTTGTTCTCGAGGTATGTGCTGTAAGAACCATTCTTTAAACCTGTGCAACGTGACTTGAAGCTTGTCCAAATACCTCTGCATTCTCCTTTCTCTGACTTCGAAAGTCCTATTTACTTGGTTGACCACGAGGAGGGAATCACATTTGGCTTCGATTATCTATGCTCCCAGGCTTTTGGCTAGCTCTAAACCTGCAATCATAGCTTCGTACTCCGCTTCGTTGTTTGTTAATTTTACAGTCTTAATAGACTGTAGAATAGTATTCCCGGTTGGGGGTTTTAGTACGATACCAAGCCGCTATCCTTTCGAGTTCGAGGCGCCTTCTGTGAACAGAGTCCACACTCCCGAAGGAGTACCCGATTCATTCATTAATTCTTTCTCAACCTCGGGTATTAGTGATGGCGCAAAATCGGGGACGAAATCCGCCAATACTTGAGATCTGATCGAGGTTCGGGGCCGATATTCGATATCGTTCCCGCTTATTTCGATGGCCCACTTGGCCAATCGGCCGGATAACTCTGGCTTGTGCATTACATTTCTCAGGGGATAAGTCGTTACTACACATATGGGATGGCATTGGAAGTAGGGTTTTAGCTTCTTAGAGGCACTCAATAAAGCGAGTGCTAATTTTCATAAATGCGGGTATCTAGTTTCGGCCTCACCTAAGCTTCTACTGACATAAATAAATAGGAAACTGTGTACCTTGTTCTTCCCGGACCAGGATCCCACTCACCGCTACTTCCGAGATGGCAAGGTAGAGGTATAGTTGCTTACCTGTTTTTGGTGTATGCAGCAAAGGTGGGCTAGAGAGATACCTCTTAAGTTCTTCTAATGCGCGCTGACATTCCGGACTCCACGAGAAATCGTTCTTCTTCTTCAGCAGGTTGAAAAATTGGTGACTCCTATCGGAAGATCTCGAAATGAATCGGCCTAGAGCGACTATCCGACCTGTCAGCTTTTGTATGGCTTTTACACTATCTACAATTGTAATGTCTTCGATGGCTTTGATCTTTTCGGGGTTAATTTCTATTCCTCGATTTGAGACCATAAAACCGAGGAATTTTCCGGAGCCCACTCCAAATGCGCACTTCTGTGGGTTTAACTTCATGTTGTACCATTTCAGCACATCGAACGTTTCCTACAAATGGCTCAAATGGTCCTCTGCTCGCAGGGACTTAACTAACATATCATCAATGTAAACTTCCCTTGTTTTTCCTAGTTGTTCTTCGAACATTTGTTTACTAGGCGTTGATAAGTAGCCCCCGCATTCTTTTAACCCGAATGGCATCACGTTGTAATAGTATGTACCATACTTAGTGATGAAGGATGTCTTTTCTTGATCATCCTTGTCCATTCGTATCTGGTTATAGCCAGAGTAGGCATCGAGAAAGCTAAGGGTCTCGTGGCTAGCGGTGGCATCGATCATGCGATCGATGTTAGGTAAGGGAAAAGAATCTTTAGGACATGCCTTGTTTAAATCTTTATAATCTATTCAAATTCTTAACTTATTTCCCTTTTTAGGAACTACAACTATGTTTGCTAGCCATTCTGGGTATTTAACTTCCAGAATGGACCCTATATTTAAAAGCTTGATTACCTCATCCTTGATGAATGCTTGTTTGACTTCGGATTGAGGCCTCCTCTTTTGCTTGAGCGGTCGAAATTTAGGATCGATGCTCATTTTGTGAGTCGTGATCTCCGGTGGTACCCCTGTTATGTCAATATGGGACCAAGCGAAAGAGTCTTCGTTAGCTGAAAGAAAATGAATAAGTTTGGTCCTGAGCTCGGAGCTTAGGCCCGAGCCCAGGTATACCTTTCAATCCAGCGCATCTTCTCGAAGTGAAATTTGCTCGAGTTCCTCAACCGTTGATTTAGTTGCATCGGATTAGTCGGGGCCGACGAATGACCGGGGAATCCCGTAATCGTCATCTTCGAGAAGCTCCTGTTCACCTTTGTTCGTCGAAGGCGATGCCTGTGATTTCTATTTGGTTCTTTGGGAAGGAGCTATTGGTTTCGGTACTGCTTCTTCTACTGCGAACATCTCTTTCGCAGCATGCTGTTCTCCGCAAACAGTTACGATCCCATCAGTCGATGGGAATTTCAACATTTGGTGCAATGTTGAGGGTACCGCTCTAATATCATGAATCCACGGTCTCCTGAGCAAGGCGTTGTACCTCATATCTCCTTCGATTACGCAGAATTTCATTTCCCGAACGGTACCGGCAGTGTTCACCGATAATGTTATTTCCCCTTTAGTTGCCTCACAAGCCATGTTGAAACCATTGAGAATCCGAACTTCAGGGATAATTCGGTCTGTCAACCCGAGCTGTTCGATAACCCATAATCGGATTATGTTGGCTGAACTACCGGGATCGACCAGTACATGTTTTACCTTTGTTTTGTGTACAAGCACTGATATTACTAATGCGTCGTTGTGGGGTTGCATGATTCCTTCTGCATCCTCCTCGCTGAAGTGCAAGGTTCCCTCCATCGCATAATCTCGAATGCGCTTTTCTCGGGAGATGGATATTTTAGTGCGTTTTATTACCGGACCTTGGGGCGTATCTACCCCGCCGATGATCATATTGATTGTGTGCTGAGGCTCTCCTGGTTTACTGGCTTACTCCTATTCCCATAATGGGGTTTGGCTCGGTCGCTCAAAAATTCTCGAAGGTGCCCATTCTCGAGCAACCGTGCCACCTCTTCCCTCAGTTGTCGACAGTCCTCGGTCCTGTGCCCATGGGTACCATGATATTTACATATCAAACTGGGATCCCTCTTAGCTGGGTCCGATTGCAGCGGTCGAGGCCACTTAGTATCCTTAATACGGCCGATGGCTGATACAAGAGTAGCTGAGTCGACGTTGAAGTTATACTCGAACAGTCGCGGTGCTTCTCGATGACCATTGGTTCTCTCAAAGTTGTTTCTCACCAACGGTCCTCGGTTATTCCGATTATGATCGTTCCTCCTTTCTCGTCTTGGGGAACCCTGCCTTATGGTCAATGTTTGTCTCTGCTCGATCTTGGTTCTCGATAAATATCCCTTTGAACCCTATCATGAGTTCTGATGGGGTAAGTGGATCCCGAGGGGGCTCCAAGTTGGTCATCCTCGACCCTAATCTTCGATTGATATCGGTTGTGTATATCCGCCCATGTGATAGCCGAATATTCAATCAAGATATGCTTAAGCTGTTGTGAAGCCGTCGAACTTCGAGCGTTGAGTCCTTGGGTGAAGGCCTGTACGGCCCAATCATCGGTGACCGGTGGTAAATCCATACGTTCCATCTGAAAACGACATACAAATTCTCTGAGCATCTCGTTATCTCTTTGCCTAACTTTAAATAAGTCCAATTTCCGCGTTTCCACTTTGATGGCACCCGCATGAGCTTTTACGAAAGCATCCGCAAGCATGGCAAAAGAATCGACGAAATTCGGGGGCAGATTATGATACCAAGTCATTGCCCCCTTTGACAAGGTTTCGCCGAATTTCTTCAAGAGCACGAACTCAATCTCATCGTCTTCGAGATCATTTCCCTTTATGGCGCATGTGTATGCTGTTACATGCTCGTTTGGGTCAGATGTCCCATTGTATTTGGGAATTTCCGACATGCGAAACTTCTTTGGTATGGGTTTTGGGGCAGCGCTTGATGGGAAAGGTTTCTGCACGAATTTCTTTGAATCTAAACCTTTTAATACCGGGGGTGCTCCTGGAATTTGGTCCACCCTCGAATTATATGTTTCTACCTTTTTATCATTGGCCTCGATCTTCTTCTCGCCAAACTCGATTCATCTAGTTAGTTCCTTGAGCATTTTCATGATCCCGGCATTTGCCCCCGATCTGCCTTCGCTTGGTTCCACTGTGATTGGTTCATTTTCGGGGATGATTTCCCGAGGAGGGCCGGCCTCAACCCTATTCGAAACTTGGCTCGGATTTTGCAGCTGAGCAAGGGCCACTTGCTGGGCCTGCAACATGTTGAATATCATCCTGAGGCTAATTCCATATTCTTCATCGTTCTGATTTGCCAAACGGTGTTCTCCTCGAGCACTGTTCGATGGGCCAGAAGTCCGATCCACATCGACTGCCATTTGGGAGTTAGCGTCGACTGGAACTTCATTGCCGGGCGCTACGTTGTTGTTTTCGCCCTGGTGGTCAAACTCGCCATCGACGTATTGATGCACATATTGAGAATGCGACATGATTCTATTGTAACCTGAAATCAAAAAATATTCTGCAAAGAACAAGTGTAAAATAGTCTGTGTGACAGAAAATTGTATCAAACTTCCACTATTATCCTTAGCCCCACGGTGGGCGCCAAACTGTTTACCCTTAATTACGAGTAACAATTAAATTTGTATGTGATTTTAAGGATATGTGACTTGGTTTAATACAGTTAAAGAATGAACGGAAATAGAGACTAAATTCAACGAATAAGGAATAGAGCAAACCACCAATATTGAATAACTTTTCTGCGTTAGAAACCTCCAGAAATAAAATATGAAATAAAATAGACTATAGCTTTTTGTATATTGATTGTAGATTATGTGTCCCCTTTTATAATAGGGCTGCCTGTTTATATAGGAAGGGAAAAGAATTCTATACAAGGTAAAAATCTTATTTACAAGGTAAGATATCCCTAGAATTAATGGATTCAATGTCTTTACTGGTTTGAGCCGCGATTCCCACCGAGATGTTTACATATCACGAGATTTTCGGTCCTTCAGTTACGCAGATCTGATATTTTTACCATAGGATGTTTTACCCTGATCGGCCTCGATGATCTCGTCTCGAACGCCTTGGCTTCGAGCTTCGTTCCGGTGGAATCCGGTCTTGGACTTCTCCTTTCGATGTCCCGATCCCGGCCTATCATGTAGCGACTTCAATCGACGCTGATCGTCGAGCCCCAAAACCTATATCCCTTATGCAGGTGATCGAACTCGATCCCATACAACACTGTTTTGAGAGAATGAAGCTACTTTTTTTTTGGGATCAAAAATGGTATTTTCTTTGTTAAAAAAAGGATCAATAAAATATTTACCTTTTCATATGTGCTACTAACTCATGAACAGTATGATCTATGTAGCATTTGACATTAGCTTTTACCTTTTAGCTAGTTACTAGTTATATTTGCCTTTTAATATTAATGTAGAGATGCTCTAATTAGTCTGAGATATGATTGTTGTCGATTTCTCTATAACATGTTAATTGTGTCAAATATCAGAAACAAAAAGTTATAAACAAAAACAATTTTTCACAAGTTCAATTTTGCTCAATTTTTTATCCCTATTAGTTCTATATAATTTTTAAAAAAAAATAAATGATAACATTGAGAAATCACGAAGAATTGATGAAAATGTGACTAGGGTTACACACGAGCTAAGAGAGAGAGAGAGCTTCAGCAGAGAAAAACCATTTTATTTTTATTAGAATGAATGTTCTAGATCTTTACAATATTCAGTATATCTATGTATACATGGGCTCTTAGCTATTAACTAGTATATTAAAGAACCAGAAGAATAGTGGGCCTGGCCCAGTTACAAATAAATACGCAGCTGGCCCAACTTCACATAACCCCAACTCCAATAGCTTCAATACACCCCTCAAGTTGGAGGGTGGTCACACACTCAACTTGCCGATTAAAGAGTGATGTTGAGCACCTGGAAGACACTTAGCAAACACATCAGCAAGTTGAGAAGTAGTGGATACACGACTTAATGAAATGAGCCCATTAGCCAACTTGGTGCGAATAAAACGGTAGTTAATTCTGATATGCTTTGTACGTTCGTGAAAGACAGGATTGCAAGCTATATGAATAGCTGCCTGACCATCGCAAAAGACTGGAATCGGCTCCATCAGTTGGAAACCCAAATAAGAAAATAACATGGTCAACAAAGATAATTCTACCACGACTTTGCTCATGGCCCTATACTTTACCTTAGCCGAGGACAATGAAATACCTGTTATTTTTTAAATTTCCAGCTCACAAGGCTACCACCTAGAGTAATACAAAAACTAGTGACTGATCGACGAGAGTCGGGGCAGGCAGCCCAATCACTATCACAATAGCCAACCAAAGAGAGGTCAGGAGTATTATTTAGAAACACCCCAACATGTGCAGAAGTACCTTTCAAATACCGTGACATGCAATGCAGCAGCCATATGGGGAATTCTAGGGGTTTTAAGAAACTGGCTAAGGTGTTGGACCGCAAAACACAAGTCCGGCCTAGTATAAGTAAGGAAGTTAAGTTTTCCAATAAGACTTCTGTAAAAATCAGGCCTAGGGAGAAGATCCCCAACATCAGACTTTAATTTAGTAGAAAAATCAGGAGGGCAAAGAACTGGAGAAACATCATATCAATTAAACTCACTTAACAAGTCAGAAATAAACTTTCTTTGATGTAACACAACCCCTGAAGGATGATAAAAAACCTCAATACCAAGGAAATAATTCAGGAGGCCCAAGACCTTGATTTTGAATTCAGCATCCAAAAAGCCTTTCAAGGCAGTTATTTCATCCAAATCATCCCTATTGAGAATGACATCATCCACATATACAACAAGAAAGACAGTAGAAACTGCATTTTTTCTAACAAAGAGAGAATAGTCATTTTGAGAATGTGTGTAACCTCTAGAGCAAAGGGCCTGAGGCAGCTTGGCATACCACTGCCGTGAAGCCTATCTTAAACCATATAAAGACTTCTTAAGTTGGCAGACCAAATTGGGAGAAGAATCAGAAGAAGGTGAAACAACAGAAAGACCTGGTGGAAGCTTCACGAAGACCTATTCATCCAAGTCCCCATGCAAAAATGCGTTGTTAACATCTAATTAAAATAAAGACCAATTACTCTTGACAGCAAATGTAATTAAACATCTGACAATACATATCTTCACCACTGGTGAGATGGTTTCATGGAAATCAACACCTTCCACCTGAGTGTCACCCCTTACTACCATGATAACATTGAGAAATCACGAATAATTGACGAAAATGTGCCTAGGGTTACACACGAGCTAAGAGAGAGAGAGAGAGAGAGCTTCAACAGAGAAAAATCATTTTCTTTTTATTAGAATGAATGTTCTAGATCTTTATATCTATCTATATATGGGCTCTTAGCTACTTGGGCTATTAGCTAGTATATTAAAGAATTAAAGAATAGTGGTCCTGGCCTAGTTACAAATAAATACACAGCTGGACCAACTTCAGGTGACCCCAACTCCAATAGCTCCAATAAAAAAGTAATTGTATGTCACAATCCGAATTTGTGTTTTATGTATCGTAAAATCCATTAAACCACTGAGCACATGCCCCTTATTCCAATGGTGAAACCTTTTCCAAATTCTCATTTTTCAGTCCATGCATGAGCTGTAACCCCCTCTTTACTAACCACAAAATCTTTCCATTTTATTTCAAAAATCTCTTTCCTTTTCAAAGTTCTTCAACCTCTTCATAATCATACATACATAGCCTTCTCTTTTTTCCTTATTTTAATCTTCTTCCTCTTCTTCATCAATCTCCTTCTTCTCCTCGTCACACAGAGAAGAAGAAGAAGAAAACATACGAAGAAGAGAAGAAGAAATTCTTTTTGTATTCTTTGTGGAGAAATAGAAAACCATCAAATTTTCATCATTTTCCCGAGCTTTTCTTCCATATACATAAAATTTTTGTCATTCACATAGGCAATGCCCTTCTCTTCAGAACTTTATCTTATTTTTGGTTTTTACTTTTTCCCAAACGAAGAAGGAACACAGCAGGTTAAACCATCAAAAGATTCAAATCAATTAATTCGGAATTGAGGTGTAATTGATTAATATTTTTGTTGATGAGCTTTTTTTAAATTTAATCTTATTTTCAATTTTGTTTCTCTTTTTTCTAATTTTTTCTTTTGGGTTTCCAAGACCAAAAAATTTATAAGATCAACATTGAACGGAATAAATAAATTTTGGAGAACAAAGAGAGGGTCCAAGGATTCGACGAGAATAAAAATGAACAGTGAAGACAGGCCGAAGACGTTATGGAAGATCTTGAAGAAACGACTAGGATTCACTGGGCTGGCCTGTTGTGGTCCTTCTTGGAATATGAGAGTATCAGACATGGAAGTCGGGGAAGAAGAAGAAGACGAGGAAGCTCAAATATATGGAGATGAAGAGGCCCAATTCTACAGTGAAGAAGAGCCCGTGATCGAGGCCCATGAAGGACGGCTGAATTTGGCGATGGTGTTGGCGGCGGAGCGAATAGGGAGCGTGACTCCCACGACGGAATTTAAGACGTTGATGAGATTGTTCGAGGAAATGGATGATAAAGATGAGATGAACAATAACACGAGATATAGTAAAGAAGGGAGCGGCATTGATACGGTGTGTTGCGTGTGCATCGAGAGGAATAAAGGCGCAGCTTTTATTCCATGCGGACATACTTACTGTAGGATTTGTTCAAGAAAGCTTTGGTTGAATAAAGGCTTGTGCCCTCTTTGTAACAGCACGATTGATGAAATTCTTGATATTTTCTAATGTTATTCTTCACACTTTTTTCCCTTTATTATTTTTCAAGTTGTTGAACTTTTTTCTTGGTTGTCAAAAAAAGGAGATAAAATATTTCACAGTTCTTCAACGATGTAAATTAGGTTGGATGTTCTGATAGCAGACAATCTACTACTTGCTTCTGTATATTTTGTAGGGAACTGAAACGTAAAAAAAAAAAAAAGAAAGAAAGGAAAGCAATATTCGAAAAAGAAGAAAGCAAAAAGATATATATGTTCTAATTCTATGGAGTGTGATCTGATGTTCAATAAAATATAAATATTTTGCTGGAACAACTCAATTGTCAATAGAGTACAATTGCTAGTCTATTGATTAAGTACATTGCCATTCTAACACACTAGCAATTGATATTTTAACAATTATGAGCAGCTTCAAATGTAAATTCCTTGCAAGATGGAAGACACTATCCAATAAGGTAACTCCTTTGATTGTCCCAAACAAAAGGACTTCTAACATATTTGGCTCGTTAGCCAAAAATAATTATGATCGCTAGCTAAATATACAAATTAAAATATATTGATTATGTATAAATATGTTTATTATATGTATATTATATATAATATAAAAAAAATAAAAATACCAACTTATTATTTAAGGGGCGGTTATACTGTGTACAACTCCCAAACAAAAATTGGAAGATGTGGGTTGGGTCCTCGGACTAGTCCATTGAACTTTGCGGATGAACATTACTTCATTAACATTTGGCCTGTGAAGAATGATGCCCATTATGGAGCAAAACTTTTGGTGTCAACAATATATAATTTAATACTATTTCTACCTTGTATAAGTTAATCATCTCATTGAAGAAATTATTATCTTGTAGTAAGGTTCAGAGAAGTTTCGGATTGGTTTTAGTAAAATATATATTCATAGAAAAAAAAAAAAAACAGAAATCGACATCTCGATCGTACTTACTTCACCATTGATAAGCATTTTACACCCTAATTAAAATGAACTTTGCTAGAGATATTACAGATCATGTCAACAACAATGGTAGTACGTTGATTTGTAAGTACGCAGTTGAAGAATATATTGCCTTGTCTCTAATAACGTATTTGTTGTATTATTGTTATTTTTGTTGGATTATATATCATAGCGGAAGCAATTTCAGTATCATATTCACGTGTAAATTAAAAAATTAACACATATGGAGATTATACGAGTTACCTCTTGAAGCGTGAACAAAGTATCAATCTCGGTCTCCAGTTCCAGAATAGCAAGACCACGACCTCCAAAAAAATGTTCCTCAATTTTTTACTGTGTTACCCAAATAATATCCGGAAAGAGAGAATTTCGGGTGGGAGAAATTCCAAGGAAAACGTGTGTCAAAAACGGCCAGCCCTATATCATGTATATATAGCCACGTTTTTTTAGGGTAAAACCCTTTTCAAAACCTGTTGGGTTTTCTTTTTTCACAAAGGAAAGGTTTTCTTTATTTCCTATTATTTAGGCATAGTAGGAACCACATAATTTAATTAACAAGGCTCCCTATTATGGAATTAATTTTGAATTTTGAAATTAATTTTTACCATAATAAATTATGAATTATTCCACTAAAAATTCGTAATTGCACTCCTTAGTCCAATTTCGAAATTCTTTCATGAAACCTTATTTGACTCTCCATGTTAAGATTCAGATACTAATCAATCAAATTAAATTACGGATAATTTTATTTATTGATTACTTCATTTAGACTTTCACTTAACTTATTTCACGTGTCGGATACAAAATCCACCGGCGAGGTTTACACACGAAAACTTATAAGCTTTCATAATCATCAATCTCAAACCGAGACATGAATTCTATCAACTAATTATTATTTTGCCGATGTATATGATTATTGTCCAATTTACCAGGCTTATTGACCCATGAAAGAATCTCGCCTTTTAATAAATCAAAACAATAAATAACACACGTAACTAATAATAATTATATCAAGATTAAAAGTATAATTACATTGAATGGACTAGAGAAATTATTTTATTAAGTCAGTATAAAATACTTATCTCTACTTGATCTGTTCAATACATACAAAATGTACTAGCACACGAAGTCAGAATTAAACCATTCCCATAATCAAGATGAATTATATTTAATCTTGTGCTACAACCATCCAGATGGTTTTTCTAATTCCATCATTAGATTGTGAACATAAACTTTATGACTTATAAGAACCGATGATTTAATATTCCGTATATAAGCTAAACTCTGTACACTAAATCATCTACTATATAAGCAAAGGATACACAGACAAATATATGATCTATTTAAAATAAAACTTTATTGAATTGAATAAATAAAGAAACTATTGTTCCATAAAGAATACTATAACAATACACATAGTTTATAGTATATCCTAACAATCTCCCACTTAGACTCATAACCATGCGTCTACAATTCTAACACCCATTCCATCTACATGCCAATCAAAAGTCTTCTGTGGCAAACTCTTAGTAAACAGGTCCGCCAAGTCGTTCTCTGACGCAATCTTGGTGACTACTACATCCCCTCTTTGTAGTATGTCATGAATTAAATGATATTTACGCTCAATGTGCTTTGCTCTTTTATGGCTTCGCGGCTCCTTTGAATTTGCAACCGTACCACTATTATCACAGTTAAATGTAATTGGTTCTTGAATCGAGGGAACCACACCCAACTCTCTTAGGAGGTTCCCGAGCCAAAGCGCCTCCTTGGCTGCCTCAGAGGCTGCCATATATTCGGCTTCGATGGTGGAATCAGCAACTGCTCCTCCAACTTATGGCTCTACCTCCCAGAGTAAACACATTTCCTTAGGTTGACTTTCTAGAATCTCTATCTGATTGGAAATCCGAATCAGTGTATCCAATAGGTACGAGGTCATCCGAATGGTAGACTAACATATAATCCTAGTCCTTTTCAGGCACTTGATTATATGCTTAACCGCAGTCCAATGATCTCGTCCATGATTGGACTGAAATCTTCTAACAATGCCCACGGCAAAGTAGATATCAGGTCTAGTACATAACATGCCATACATCAGACTCCCTACGGCAGATGCATAAGGGGCCGTCTTCATCTTTTCTATATCTTCATCAGTTTTAGGAGACTGATCTTTAGACATAGAAATTCCATGCCTGAAAGGAAGAAATCTTTTCTTGGAATCATGCATGTTAAACGTAGAGAGTATTGTATCAATATAAAGCGCATGAGATAAGCCTCATATCCTTTTCTTGCTATCTCGCAAGAGCTTGATCCTAAGGATATGAGCAGCTTGTCCCAAATCTTTCTTATCGAAGTGCATGGAACACCATTGCTTAACTGAACCTAACATGCCCACATTATTTCCTATGAGCAATATGTCATCTACATATAAGATTAAGAATGCAACTTTATCCCCATCCTACTTCTTGTATACACAAGACTAGTTAAGACATTGATCAAAATCAAAAGTTTTAATCGCCTTGTCAAAAAGTGTTGCACGCCCTAGATGCCTATTTCAGTCCATAATGGACATTTTAAGCATACACAACATACGTTCCTTGCCACTTTCCACGAAATCGTCTAGTTGCATCATATAGATGCACTCATCAAGACTTCCATTAAGGAAAGCTATCTTGACATCCATTTTCCAAATATCGAATCCTAATAGACTTAAACATGGCTACCAGCAAGAAAGTTTCCTCATAATCGATCACTTCCTTTTTTTGTAAATCCTTTCGCTACAAGCCTTGCTTTAAAAGTTTGCACTTTTCCGCATACACATCTCTTTTTCTTATAGATCTACTTGCATCTAATGGGTTTAACCCCATTAGGTGGTTCTTCAAGATCCCAGACTTGATTAGAGTACATAGACCCCATCTCTGATTTCATAGCAGCAACCCACTTATCAGCAGCTTTATCATGTAGTGCTTGGTCGTAATTGACAGGTTCGGTAGTTGGCTCCTCAGGAATCCTATCATACGAACTGACTGTCTTATTTCTCTCCCACTACGACTACAAAATACATCAGTTGCAACTACACCATTATGATGTTGTGGTTGAACCACATCATTATCAGGAACCTGAGTCTCCATGCTATCCACAGGGATATCAATGACTTCATCTTGTTGTGCAGTTTGCTCAACATAACTCCCACTACTTTGTGGTAGTATGACTTTGGGCACTTGTTCTTGCGGAAAATAAAGTCTATTGACATTTCTCCCACTACTAAAATGCAATGGTATGTCAAAATTGACTTTCGGGGTTTGCATCTGGTCATTTTGTTTTTCAGATGACTGAGTTTCCATTCCTTTGCTTAGTTCCTGTAAAACAAGTTTACTTCTTGGAACACGGTTCATCAAATATTCCTCTTCAAGAAACTTGTCCTTTGTGGTAACAATTACCTTCTTTTCTTTAGGACAATAGAATAAACCACCTTTCATCCATTTTGGATAACCCACAAACATACATATATCCGTTCTCGCCTCCAATTTATCTATTTTCCCTTTTAGCACATGTGCCGGACAACCCCAAACTCGAATATGCGGCAGACTAGGCTTGTGCCTAGTCCATAATTTTGTAGGGGTCAAAGGTACTGACTTTGAAGGAACTAAATTCAGAACGTAATTTGCTATTTCTAAGGCATCTCTCCAAAAAGACGAAGGCAAACTAGAATAACTCATCATTGATCTAACCATTTCCATAAGAGTTCTATTTCTTCTTTCAGCTACACCATTTTGTTATGGTGTTCTAGGTGCAAATAATTGAGAGGTGATTCCACATTCTGATAAGTAACTAATAATTTCCACAGAGAGGTACTCCCCACCACGATCAGATCGTAGTGTCTTGATATATTTATTATGTCGCTTTTCAGTCTCTGTCTTAAATTCTTTGAACTTTTAAGAACATTCAGATTTTCGACGCAACAAATAAATATATTCATACTTTGAGCAATCATCAAAGTACTCAAAACCACCTCTTGCTTGGCATTCACTGGACCACACAAATCAGAATGAATTAACTCTAACTTATCAGTTGCTCGATTTCCTTTTAGGAGAAATTTCGTTTTGTCATTTTTCCTCCTAAACAAGATTCACAAGTTGGTAGTGCCTCCACTTTTAATGAACTTAAAGGTCCATCCATAAACAATCTTGAAATGCTGTTCAGATTTATATGACCCAAACGCAAGTGCCATAAATATGCTTCACTCAATTGAGAAGAACGTTTTCTCTTATTTTGGTAAATCAATATAATTCAATTCTTTAGGCTGTAACGGTTTAGGAATGGAATCAACACTAAAAAGACCATTAATCAATGTAGCCTAAGAGAGATAGCACTTATTATGACTAACAAAACATTTATCAATATCATGAAAATTAATGTCATAACCATATCTCATAGCACTAGAAACCGAAATTAAATTCCTTCTAACGAAAGGTACATATAATGTGTCCTTTAAAGTTAATACTCTATTACTACCAAACAAAATACTAATATTTTCTAATGCTAAAGTTGGAGCTGCTGAACCATCTGCTTGATAAACATTGGTTTCTCCTCTACTTAGCCACCGCGTTACCTGAAACTCTGCAAAAAAGTGTAGACATGATTAGTGGCTCCTGAATCTACACACCATGACATGGTAGCAACAGCCGCTAATAAGTTTTCAACAACAAGTAGATGTAAATCATCTGGTTTATTATGCAACTTGGCCAGATAAGCCGGACATTGTTTTTTATGATACCCAGGCTTCTTGCAATGATAACACTTGCCCTTAAGCTTTTTCACACCAGCAGTTATGCCTCCAACAGAGGGTTTTTAGCCTTTTTCTTTTTCTTCCCGCCTCTCGGCTTAGAAGAAGAACCTATCTCAAAATTCAGTGCTATAGGAGGAGCTTGTTGCTTGATAATAGTTTGTGCCGGCTGCAGCTCATTCAACAATTTCGAAAGTGACAAATCCATTTTGTTCATATTATAATTCAGGCAAAACTGCTGAAAAATGTCAGGCAGAGTCTGCAAGATCATCTCAACCTGCGTATCCTTATCAATGTTAGCTCCAAGGAACTCTAGTTCATTCAGAACACTCATCATCTTTAGAACATGGTCCCTAACAGATGAACCTTGAACCACTTTGGTATCAAAAGAGCTTTCATGGCAGTCTGCTTAGCTGCACGATTATGATCTCCAAACATCTCTTTGAGTTGTTCTAGAATGTCATAAGTAGACTCCATAGACTGATACTGATGTTGCAGAACATTCGACAAAGATTACAGAATGTAACACCGCTCCATCTCATTAGCCTTAACCCATTTTTGGTGAGCTTTTTGTTCATCATCTGTAGCAACTTCTCCAGGTTTTTCTGGACACACCTCATCAAGCACAAATTTGTACTCTTCAGCAATTAGGACAATATCCAAGTTTCGTTTCCAATTAACATAATTCGGACCCTCAAGTTTGTTTTGAGTAAGAATAGCAGTAAGGGGATTGAAAGCAGTCATGGTTAATCTGAGAGACAATTAAACAAATAGGTCAAAATCAGCCATATCTTATTGAATATTAAAATTCAAAACACACTACATACATATAATCCATGCACCTTGAACAACAAGTTCGATTTGGAAAAGAGCTATTCTTGCAATATACATATGTAATCACACATTATTCACTCCATGAATTTAAACAGGCCTTACTCAGATTGAGAGTAAACTGTTAATTTAAGTTAAGTGACTATCAACATTCAAGTTACTAGTCCCATTGAACCAACATGCATACTCAGATGGAGAGTAAGTACAAGTAATCAACAACTGGTGTCACCTAGTGATTGCCTATATTGAGTTTATTCGATATGCAAGAAGACCTATGCTAACGTGTAAATTCATTATATCACCAGAATTTAACCTTGGAGTCCACAGGGAACGATCCCTACCACCACTGGATTAAGAACAACTCAAAAACTTTATTGAAAAAATTCCAAAAAATTAGAAAAGCGCCCAAACACCATCTAAACGGCCCCAAATGTTACGATCCAAAACCCACTATAGGTCGTGATGGCGCCTAATGTCGCTGTTAGGCAAGACAACGGTGATCTACCAACTTATTTAATAATTTTATTATTTTTGAAATCATAAGTTTTATTAAGTAAAGAAGTCAATGCATTTAAAGATCATGAATACTTAAAACATTAGTGAGATATAAAGTAAAATATCACAATATCGAATCGAACCATAAACAACCACTAGGATATCTCAAAATCCGGTGTCACAAGTGCATGGGCATCAGCTAAAGAGGGCAATAATAATAACACATCTGTCTGGAATATGAAATAGACATGACAAAGAAAATAAATAATATGGAGACTCTGAGGCTGCGGTGCGTAGCATAGAGAGCAGCTCACCATAAAGTCTCCTCAGTAGCTGCGCCTACGCGCCAAGATGACCATCGAATGAACCTGTCAGATCCTGCATATTTAGTGCGGAAGTATAGCATGAGTACGTAAATCAACGCGTACCCAATATGTATCTAGCATAACCCGGAGAAGTAGTGACGAGGGGTCGACATCGACACTTACTAGTAGTCCTATAAATAAAATGCAGGAATCATAAATAGGGATAAAATATAGCAGGATCAAAAGATTAAGGAACAACAGATAACAAAATCCGTTAACATCAATTATCAATTAAAATGCCCCCAAGGCCACATGCTATCTCAACAAATAGGAACCCTTAACTAGATATCCGATCTCATATCATAAGAAAGTATTAAGTAATTTCCAAGTTTAATTAAGAGGGTAATCTCGTGGGTACTCGGACTCTTAGCGATTTTACAGACGAATTATGCGGAGGTTGTTCGGCCCGATCCATATAGTCGTGTATATACACTGCCGAGGTTGTACAACCCGATCCATGGCGTTCGGCCGATCCACAAGAATAGGAAAACTCTTCCGATTTGCGAATTATGTATTTACAACTTCAAGTTAAGCCCATAAAAGAACATAAATTCTCATCAATCCGCAAATCTCTAGATAATGAAGCTCTATTTAACATAATCTTTTACCAAATTCTTAATATTTAATTCATGCAATTTTAACTAGCAAATTGAGTTCAATTAGTGCAATACGTCTACCCGAACATAACATGAACCTAGCTACGCACAGACTCTCGTCACCTCGTGCGTACGTAGCCCCCGCAACAAGTAGCACATAGCAAATACATCACCTAGGGGGTAGTTTCCCTCTCATAGAGTTAGACAAGAAACTTACCTCACTCCGAAGTTTCATTTCCGGCTCCAACGCCTCTCTAGCACCTCAAACCAGTGCCCATCCATCCGAAACTAGTCAAACAATCATGAAAACCAATAAAAATATATTCCAACACTTACGATAAATCAATTTATAACAATTCTCCAACTCCGCTTAAAAAGTCAACCAAGTCAACCCTCGGGCACACGTGCCCAGATTCCGAAAATATTCGAAGATGAACATCACCCATAACACCACGAACTCAAATATATAATTTATTCCCAATTTCACGTCCAATTTCGTGATCAATATCCAAAATATCAATGCTAGGGCTTCTACCCAAAATCCCACATTTCCACTAATTTTCATGTTTAATCCATATATAACTAACGTATTTAACTTGCAATAACTGGGGAGAACTTACCTCGTGTTGCTTGATGAATAAATCCTCAAAATAGCTCTCCAAATTCAGCCATCCAAGTGAAAAATGAGAGAAATGAGAGCTAAGTCCCGATTTAAAAACAAATCTGCCCAGGTCCCTCTTCTTCGCGATCGGGGGAACACCTTCGCGATTGCGAAGGCAAAAAATAAGCTGCCCCAGATTCACTCTACGCGAACGCAATAGAAGCAAAGCGATCGCGAACCTCTTCCTAAACAACCTACGCGAATGCGAGCCTAGCTCCGCGAACGCGAAGGCCAAGCATTCCTGCCTTAGGCCAACACCTTACGCAATCGCGAACCAATCCCTGAAGAATAGCCGTCCACACCCATGCCCCCTCGCTAACACTTTGAGTTCACAGCTCCATCCACGCGAACGGGATGAACCAACTAACCAAGCACCGCGATTGCGAGCCCCCGTAAGAGACTGTGAAGAACAACTTCCCAATAAATACATCGCGATGAACAATCTGACACCAGAAACCAGCAGCTTCAGGACAAGGTGAAATGATTCGAAACCACCCCAAATCACACCCGAGGCCCCTGAGACCCCGTCCAATCACACCAACGTGTCCCAAAACATAACACGAACCTGCTCGAGGCCTCATATCATACCAAACGTCATCAAAATTATGAATTGATGATCAAAACCTTTCTTAAATTTTCAAACTTTTAAGCCTTGACGAATGCATCCGAATTACACTTAAACATTCCGGAATGACGCCAAACTTTACGTGCAAGTCACAAATTACGATACGAACCTATTCCAAGGCTCAGAACCCAAACGGACATTGAACACCAAATTCCACTTCAAGTCAAACTTAGGAAATTCTTGAACTTTCAAAATGCCACATTCCATAATAAACGCCAAAATGCTCTCGGATCACCCGGTACTTAACCCGAACATACGCCCAAGTCCGAAATCACCATAAGAACCTATTAGAGCCTTCCAATTTCGATTTCGAGGTCATTTACTCAAATGTCAAACCTTGGTCAACTCTTCCAACTTAAAGCTTCAGAATTAAGAACTTCCCATCCGAATCGAATCCGAACTTCCCGAAATTCAATTCCGACCACACGTACAAGTCATAAAAGATGAAGTGAAGCTACTCGAGGTCTCAAACTTCCGAACAACGCGCTAGATCTCAAAACAACCGGCCGAGTCGTTACATTCTCCCCCACTTAAAAATACGTTCGTCCTCGAACGTGGGAATAACCGCTCCGGAGTTGCCCAAATTCACTGTTTAACACCTCGTGCACCTACCCGTGCCACCACAACCCACGTGAGCACATTAGCTCGAGCCAGACTAAAGATACTTCCTTATTATCTTTTCCAACAAGCCTTAGAACCAATTTTCAACATCCAGAATTCTCCACGAGACCTAATTCCAACATACGAACACCGTATCAATCTCAACTCACTGTACCAAATATGATCATGCACCCATGCAGAAACCACACAATGCACCACATAATTCGTATGCCCATAATAACATCCTCCAACCACAGAAGCTGCAAATTTAATAACTTGATGTCCGTAGTATACCTTATAACGCGTAAAAGCCCAGATCCAACCCTCGCGATACTATAACGATGAAAGCGACCTGTAGAAGCTCATGGCCACGTGCCAAATCAATAAATCTTGGGGTCTCTCCGCTTGACAAGAATCATTACCTCATTCTGAACTGAATAGTGATATTTTCTCTTTAATATACCCTACATAAACCCGATCGCACTGATCTCAGGTCCAATAACCTTGTATCACCCAGTACAAGCTGCTTGGGCAATAATCCACCTCAAACACTGTCTAAAATCTCATGTGACGCCATCAATGCGCCAACAAGCCACAACTCGAATATGACCAATAAGGAATAATGAACCCGAATACAAGATTATCCAGCCTGTGCAATGAACAAAACAATCAAACCAAAGACTATGAACCTATCTCAGAGATGAAAAAACACACAAAATAAGTAGAAGGACCCGTACTCAACATCTCACTATTACGGCGTGCAACATGATCCACACGACACTGTTGCAGTGTGCAACTCGATCCAAACATGACACTGTTACAGTGTGCAACCCGATCCAAACATGACACTATTGCGGCATGCAGCCCGATCCAAAAAACATACCCGTGGCGGCGTGCCACTCGATCCACGCATAACAATCAGTAAGGAAATATCTATCAAGCCATAATGCTTATGCAGACATACCCGAATATCGACCACAAGCACGTCAAGTGTATACATACAATCCTAGGAGACGGACAGCGGAAAGCACTACAAAACTCAAGCACGACTAAAGTGCAATAAATGACATGCATCTCGAGAGCCATCTTGCTCATATAACACAACAAGATACACGAGATCACAACGCATGCGCGAATAATCAAGCCGCCTCACAACCCATCTGGCATAGTAGAGTATTACATAGGATAGCTGATGACAGGATTAACATCCAACACCCGAAGACTCCTCCATAAGCGATGCTACGCTGAATGAATACATCTGACCTGATGTAGGGCATGCATTCACATTAGACCTACTAATGGACTTTAAGTTGATTCCAATCATCCCATACTAGGCCAAAAACCTTTCAAGGATCCACAATGACCCTATTCATGACACACACGAGCGGTCATCCAATTCGGAACAAACTTCCACAGTCCACAACCAAAGGAATAAAGCGCCTCTCGGTCATAACCTCTCCCATTGGCGATAGTACCAAAATCCCTACACCCGATGTCAATCTCTAACAGTAAGATGACTAACACATCACACTTACAATCTCCCCCTGGGATATACTCCCACAACCTTCTGCACCAGGTAGTAAAATCCGAACATCAATGGCCATCGACCATGCTATTTCTGTAATGCCAATTAAGAATCCACAAACCCATGCACAATGCCTCTTCCACAGAACACAGTCCTTATGCGACATTAAGATAATGCCGGTTTACTCTGAAAATCTGAATTCCTTAAACGCTCCTCCGAGCCCGTGACATTCTTATCAAAATCGAACTGCAACCTTGAACCTCAACTTCCAATTTCCATATCTCTCACAACACCTAATATGCCGCCACGAGATAGTACAAGAATTTCATCATAACTCCTGAACCACTAGTAGGATAAATACTTCATCGGCTAGAATCCTTTCACTTAACTCATTTCATAAAAAAAATCGCAACACGCAACCGAAATCCCACACTCACAGAAAATACAAACCTCGAGTCATTGTCTAAACCGCCATAACTCTTCTGGGATCTATTTACACACGACAAGGCCATCATCATCAAAGACTTCCCAAATCAATAAAATTAAAATGACTGTCAAGACCGCACGTACAACCACGAATCACATGTATAACTTAACACATCGAAGGAACTGATCATCTCCACAACCATGCTGATTCAAACTGTTACTATTGACTCAATTCTTCCAATTTACTCTTGACTTGCCCTTGGAATAATAGTCCTATTCAAACACATAACGAACCTCAAACAACACTCATCCTTAGTGACCCCAAATCATGAGACCACATCGCCTCAACACCCATTAGCCATCTCATACCTTCCTCGTGCACTCAATAGTATCTCCAACTGGTACACTTGTTTTGAAAGATCTTTTGCGAATCCAAGGCTATTTCTCTAACACTGCATCACAGATCCGATGATAACATAGAAATTCCCCAAGTATTCTTCACACTCTACTGCAAAACTCAGTCCTCATCAACATAATGAACCCAAATTCCTTAGACATCGCACTTTAATTTTTTTGGAACCCACTAGAGCCATTGTTAAGAGTCACCCACTCTATCGTGGTCCCGAATATAACCAAACTCTAGTACTTATCACATGAACACTCCCAAAGAAGCAATCGAACAAATTCTTTTACTTGTACATCACATCCACAAGAAGTATAAACTCTGAGTCATCCAAAAAAATTTGTATAGGAATTGATAAGGCAAAATGTAGCACACAATCATCAAGTCCTTTGCCCAAATTACCCTTGATGTTTTCTTTCCTTAGTCATAACCAATATACCAATGTACTAATAATCTAATACTGCCAAGGCACAACAACCACATGACCCATTCGTAGACAGTGGGCTCCCTCACTTAGCTTCAAGCTACAATCATAAAAATCTAGAACCCATAATGAATCCTCCTTCTCAATTACCATGATCTCATACTATTAACCTATCAAATTTCTCGTAATCTCTTGTTAAACCTTTCATAAAACATCCCGAATTATCAGCCACAATCGCACATTCGACCTCCTGCTGGGTAGTAAGTAGAACTCTTCGTAGAAGCTTCATCAAAATCACGCAACCACTAACCTGCTCACAGGAGATAGCCCACCTGTGGAATTTCATACTGACATCTTCCAACGACGCTGCCCTAGGTACAGCTACCACGAAATCAGTAAACCCTCATGAGCCCATGCTCGCCCTCCAGTTGCAAGAGTCTATTCATTCCCTATTGGCATCAACTAAAAGTCCGACAATACATTCCAAACTCGAATTCATGTTGAATCCCATTACGATAATCAAGCTTTTACACCCCTCTTTATTCCAAGAAAACTCCTTTCCGTCATATTCAACCTTCCTCAACACAGTATTCACCTTCCCAAATGAAATCCTTAGACCTAGTCGCGGCCCACCACGATCCCCTAATCGCTCTAAACTTTCTCAAGGCATGTGGCTATCCTACAACATAATCCATACGCTACTCTGCCACTCCCACTTTTGTTAAACCTTCTCCTTAAGAAACTTCTCGACCTCTGCTGTTTATACTTGACCTGCTAGCAATTCAACCACTGCGAGACACCTCCTACCATGTCTTTCCTCCCCTTTGCTACCAAAATACTGGTTTAAATCGTAATCCATCTTTGTAACGCTCGAACGGAGAAATTATCACCAACTGTAAGCCTCCAAAAAGATCATCTCTCACGAGCCATTAATATTAGAAGCACTGATTCGACTCTGGAGCCGCCATTCACTGCCATCTCTAATACCCGCTGCTTAGCTATTGTTCTACAACACCCTGCCCGGAGGCAAATCAAAGGAGACCCTAACATCGATGGGCCTTAATGCATTATAAAAAGGACGACGACACTGCACAACAAATAAAAATCTCACCACGCTCAAAATATCAAGTCTTGCTACTCTGCCAACCAAGGCTTGAACATCCATAGTCCCATTGCTTTTCCTCTATCAGAATTAAATACCGAACCTCTAAACCAAGAACCAAGAAATCTTCCTTTTGGGCCATTCACTGCCACGACACATACATAAGCACTCTACCATTTACACCAATACTGCGCGATAATAATGCACAAACATCATAACAAACTGTGCATAGCCCACTCGAATACGTACGGAGAAACATCCTGCACCACATTTGCAGTACCATTACAACTCCTCGATGCCCAATTGATAACAAGCGCTCAACACCGTATAAGAATGAGTAGGAAGGAAATGAAGGCATAAGATTCTGCACATTTAGTGTAGAAGTGTAGCATGAGTACGTAAATCAACGCATACCCAGTAAGTATCTAGCCTATCCCCGGAGAAGTAGTGACGAGGGATCGACATCGATACTTACTAGTAGTCCAATAAATAAAATGCAGGAATAATAAATAAGGATGAAATACAGAAGGATCAAAAGAATAAGGAACAGTAGATAAAAAAATCCATTAACATCAATGATCAATTAAAATTCCCCCAAGGCCATATGCTATCTCAACAAATAGGAACCCTCAATTAGATATCCAATCTCATGTCATAAAGAAAGTATTACGTAATTTCCAAGTTTAATTAAGAGCGTAAACTCGTGGTACTTGGACTCTTAGCGATTTTATGCACGAATTATGCCGAGTTCGTTCAGCCCGATCCATATAGTCATGTATATACACTGGCGAGGTCATACGGTTCGATACATGGATGCATCCCATAATATATATATAATTATCGCCGAGGAGTTCGGCTCGATCCACAAAAATAGGGAAACTCTTCAAGTTTGCGAATTATGTATTTACAACTTCAAAGTAATCCCATAAAAGAACATAAATTCTCATCAATGATTAACAGTCCGACAAATCTCTAGGTAATGAAGCTCTATTTAACATAATCATTAACCAAATTCTTACTATTTAATTCAGGAAATATAAAGAAGCAAAAATTGAGTTCAATTAGTATGATTAACATCATAATAAAGGCCTACGTCTACCCTGACATAACATGAATCTAGCTATGTATGGACTCTCGTCACCTTGTGCGTATGTAGCTGTAAAGAATCGACTGGTCATTTTGCTTCCTAGATCCCCATTCCCCTAAATGAGACTCCCCGTATGTGCTTTTACCATTTTACTACTCGTGGGGATGATTAGTTCGGGATTTGGAAAGGTTTCGGTTGAAATCAGAACACTTAGTTCCTTTGTTTGGCTTTAAAGGGATAAGTTTTATTTTGGTCAACGTTTCTAGTAAACGACCTCAAAATTGGAATTTGATGGTCCCAATAGGTTTATTTGATGATTTTGGACTTTGACGTATGTTCGGATCGAGCTTTGGATCACCGGGGAGCGTTTCAGAGCAAAAAGTTGAAAGTTGGCGCATTAAAGGTTTTAAAGTTCTTTAAATTTGGTTTGGAGTAAGTTTTGATGTTATGCAAGTCCGTTTGTGATTTCAAGCCTGGAAATAGTTCCGTATGGTGATGTAAGACTTGCACCCAAAATTTGGTGTCATTCCAAGTAGTTGAAGTATGAATCGGCACATTCAGAGTAAGTTGGAAGAATTTGAAGTTCATAAGTTGATCCTGTTGGTTTTGGGTTGCGATTCTTAGTTTTAATGTTGCTTTCCATGTTTTAAGGGTGTGAGCGAGTCTGTTCTATATTTACAAACTTGTTGATATGTTTGCGGATGCCATTCGGACGATGCGCGAAAGTCGTTTGGCCTTGGGTGATCAGTTGAAGCATCCAGCTTCTGGTGCAATCGCATCCGTGGAGGGCCAACCGCAGGTGCGAGCTCATAGAAGTGAGCCAACAGCCGCAAAATCATCCCAGCTTAGCCCAGAAATTGCGGATGCGGACGTGGTGGGTGCAGATGCGAGACCACAGAAGCGGCCAAGGGACCGCAAAAGCGAGGAAGGGCGCACGTGTGGCTCTCGCCCCGCAGGAGCGGAATCGCAGAAGCGAGCCATTCTTCCGCAGATGCAGATTTAGCCCAGCCAAGAGAGGACCGCATCTACGATGAACCTTCCACAGATGCGGAGCCGCAGATGCGGAAGTCCTGGAGGTAGTAAGGTCCATTTATTTCAGACTTAGGTCATTTTTGGTTCATTTATTTCACTTCTTGGGACGATTTTGGAGCTTTCTAGAGAGAGAATTCCACCTAGCTATTGGAGGTAAGTAATGTCTATCTAATTATGTTAAATACATAGATTATGGGTAGATTTTAACATGTAAATTTGTGAAAATTATGGGTTTAGATGAATAAACCTAGGTTTTGATAAAAAAAGGGATTTACCCACGAAAATGGTTATGAGATTGAGTGCAAATTAAATATTTGAGTTCGGAAGATTATGAGTGACAACTTTCTTCAAGAATTTCAGGAATCCGGGCACGCAGGCTCGGGGAGAATTACAAGAATCTTCCAATGTGGGTTGGATAATTACTCTAATAGATAAATCATTACCTTTTGAGTGTATATTGATTAAATTCTACAAGATTTACTAGTTTCAGATTGTTCGACAACGAGTTGAGGCTTTAGGGTGAATTTGAGGCCGGAAAGTGCGCTTTGAGACAAAGTAAGTATCTTGCATAACCTTGTAAGAGGGAATTTACTGCATAGGTGATTTAAATTGCTATTTGCTTCTAATTGTGGGGGCTACGTATGCACGAGGTGACGAGAGTCCATGCGTAGCTACTAACCATGTTTATGTTCGGGTAGTTTAGGACCCGAATCATGAAATACTTGTAATGTTTGCACCCTACTTGTTAATTAAAGTTCCTAAATTACATTGGAACTTGATAGGGGCATTGTAAAAAAAACGAACTTCACTCACTTGAGTTTTGGTGGGTTACTTGACCGTTAACAAAAAAATTGTATTTCATTGTACATTAGCCTTGTATTAGCTCTTAAATCAGTTGTTTATAAAGTATCCTCTCTACTTGTGGAGTGCGACGAATGCCTCGGTAGAATATAGATGCATCTATGGTTCGTGCCGCTCGACCCCCGGTAGTGTACGCATTATTCTGGATCGGACCGTACGACCTTGGCATAATCGTGCGTGATAGCACTTGAAGTTTAATTATATATATGATATCTTTTTGGCTTGAGAGGCTAAAATTATATAACACAAAAATTTATTTGGGACTTACCATGTGTGAAAGAGTTATTTACTTCCTACTTGTTATTGAGATTTTATTATCATTTACATAACCCATGCTTATTTAGAACTTCTGTATTTCTTTACTGTTAGCTCATAGTAAGTGTCGATGTCGACCTTCGTCACTTCTTCTTTGAGGTTAGACTTCATACTTACTGGGTACATGTTGTTTATGTGCTCACGCTACACTTCTGCACTAACCGTGTAGGATCTGAGGCAGGTACATTTGGCGGTCACACCAGCGTGCATCCCCCATACTCTGAGGCCTAGTGGTGAGCTGCTTCCTGAACCGTTTTGCAGCACCTAGAGACTCTCTTTTGTACTTATTTTCTGTCTATTTTATTTCAGACAGTAGTTGTAGTTTTGTATATTCTACTAGTGCTCATACATTTGTGATATCAGGTCTTGGCACACATTCTAAAAGACTTTATGATTTTGGATTACTTATATATCTATGATTGCACTCAGTTGCTTTCGTTTTATTTATTACACTTTTTACTTCTTAAATCTCTTAATAAATGGAATTTAATTAGTTAGAAACTTATTAAAAAGAGTAATCACGTAGTTAGTTTACTGTTGGCTTGCCTAGCAGCGACATTGGGTACCATCACGACTTATAGGGAAATTGGGTCGTGATAACATGGTATCAGAGCACTAGGTTCACGTTGGTCTCTCAAGTTATGAGGAGGCGTAATAGAGTCTTGCAGATTGGAGCGGAGGACGTCTGTACTTATCTTCGAGAGGCTATAAGGTGTTAGGAAACTACTTTTTTCTTCATCTCCTATCATGCAGTTGATGTTGTGCTAAGTATCATTCTCTTATTCTCTCACAGATGGTGAGAATGCACTCAACAGATGTACCCGATCATGGAGGAGCTGCTCCCCCTGTTGCTAGAGGCCAAGGCCGAGGCGAGGGAGGGCTCCAGCTCGTGGTAGAGGACGAGGGCACCCTAGAGTTGTTCCAGTCATGCCACCAGTTGATCCAGTAGAGGATCCTATTATTGAGGAGCAGGGCGAGGTGCCTGCAGTAGAGCCAGCCCCCGGTGGATTTCATGTCCGCACTGGGATTCCAGGAGGTCATGGGCCGCATGCTGCGGTTCATGGATTCTATGACTCAGGCTGGTTTATTTCCAGTAGACCCAACCACATCTCAGGGGGGAGGGGGGCACAAACCCCTACCGCTCAAACTCCAGGGCATGCAACTGCCGTATATCAGACGCTGGGCGCATTACCTGTGAGAGGAGCTTAGCTAGTTGCAGCAGCTATACCTGAGCCTAGACTAGTTGCGGCCGGCTATCCGCAAAAGCTATTGGACTGATGGACCAGGCTTTATCCTCCTGCCTTTGGGGATGAGCGGCATGAGGACCCCCAGGATTTTATTGATCGGTGCAAGGACAAACTACAGAACATGAGGATATTGGAGTCCCATGGGGTGGACTTTACCACCTTCCAACTAGAGGTAGGGCCTGTAGATGGTGGCAGTCCTACCTTCTTAGTAGACCAACAGGTTCTCCTCGCATGCCTTGGGATCAGTTCACACGCCTCTTCTTGGATAGATATATTACACCCTCTCAGAGGGAAGAGTTGTGGTTTCAGCTCGAGCAGCTTCAGCAGGGCCAAATGTCGGTGACCGACTATGAGGCGAGATTCTCTGAGTTGTCTCGCCATGCACGTATGATACTTCCTATCGATGCAGAGAGAGTGCGGAGGTTTGTTGCCATTTTGCACTATGGTATCCAGGCCACCATGGCTCGAGAGGTGGAGATAGGGACTTCTTACGGGCTAATAGTGGAGATAGCTCAGCGGATTGAGGGTGTCCGTCAGCGGAGCCGAGAGCAGGCGACGAGGGATAAGCGATTTTGATATTCTGGAGAGTTCAGTGGTACCCCGGCCAGGGCAGGGGTCAGTTTGTGAGGGGTTAGTCTAGCAGGCCCACATATCCAGCACCGCCGCCTCCTCGGGATGCTCCAGTGCGACCTTATTTCAGCGTCATGACAGAGAGTTCCTATTGCCCACCAGCTATTCAGGGATCCTCCATTTGGTATTCAAGCCATCAAGGTCAGAATTCAGGTTAGCAGTCCACCGTATTGAGAGGTTGTTTCGAGTGCGGGGATCCTAGTCATGTGCGAAGGTTTTGCCCCAGGCTTCGGGGCAAGACAGTGCAGCTGGGTCATCAGCCTATGGTTACAGTAGCAGCTGCTCCACCAGCCGTCCGGCCGCCTAGAGGCTGAGGGCAGGTGGGTAAGGGCCGTCCTAGAGGTGGATGCTAGCTAAAAAGGCGCTCCACCCAGATTTTATGCATTTCCAACTAGACCAGATGCAGTAGCCTCAAATGCCGTGATCAAAAGTATTATGTCTATCTACGGCAGAGATGGCTCAGTACAATTTGATCCAGGGTCTACATATTCATATGCTTCATCTTTGTTTGCTCATTTCCTAGGTGTTCCTTATGCGTCCTTGGGTACTCCTGTTTATGTGTCCACACCAGTGGGTGACTGTTGTTGTGGATCGGGTCAACCGGTCCTGTATCGCGACTTTCTGTGGTTATGAGACTAGAGCACATCTTTTGTTATTCGATATGACCAACTTTGAGGTCATCCTGGGCATGGACTGGTTGTCTCCTTATCACGCCATCCTTGATTTCCATGCCAAGACTGTTACCTTGGCGATGCCAGAGTTGCCTAGGTTGGAGTGGAAGGGTTCGTCTGTTAGTACATCTAGTTGGGTTATCTCCTTTCTGAAAGCTCGATACATGGTCGAGAAGGGTTGTTTGGCTTATCTAGCTCATGTTCGGGTTACTACTGCAGAGATTCTAGCGATATATTCAGTGCCCGTGGTCCAGGAGTTCTCCCATGTGTTTCCTTCTAATCTTCCAGGCATGCCACCCGATCGTGATATCGATTTTTATATTGATTTGGCTCCAAGTACCTAGCCTATATCTACTTCTCCGTACCGCATGGCTCCGAAAGAGTTGAAGGAGTTGAAGGAACAGCTTGAGGAGTTCCTAGCAAAGGGGTTCTTCAGACTGAGTGTGTTGCCTTGGGGTGCACCAGTGTTATTTGTGAAGAAGAAAGATGGGACTATGCAGATGTGCATTGATTACCACCAGTTAAACAAAGTTACCATTAAGAATAAGTACCTGTTGCCACATACTGATGATTTGTTTGACCCAATACAGGGTGCTAGGGTGTTCTCTAAGATCGACTTGTGATCGGGGTACCATCAGGCGAAGATTTGGGATTCCGATGTTCCGAAGACGGCTTTCTGGACTAGATATGGCCATTATGAGTTTCTAGTGATATCCTTCGGTTTGACTAACGGTCAGATGTTCATGGATTTGATGAATCGGGTGTTCAGGCCATATATTAATTTATATGTCATTTTCTTTATTGATGACATTTTGATCTACTCACGTAGCATGGAAGAGCACGAGGAGCATTTGAGAGTGGTGCTTCAGACCTTGCCGGAACAGAAACTATATGCTAAGTTCTCCAAGTGTGAGTTCTGGTTAGAGTCTGTGGCATTGTTAGGACATGTTAGATCAGGCGAGGGTATTATGGTAGATCCCAAAAAGATCGAGGCAGTTCGGAGTTGACCTCGCCCTACTACAGCGACTGAGATCAGGAGCTTCTTGGGGTTAGCAGGTTATTATCATTGGTTTGTGGAGGGCTTCTCATCTATTAAAACACCTTTGACTAGATTGAACTAGAAGGGTGCTCCGTTCCGATGGTCTGATGATTGCGAGGCGAGCTTTCAGAAGCTCAAGACCGCATTTACTTCAGCACCAGTGTTAGTGTTGCCTTTTGGTTCAGGGATGTATACTGTGTATTGTGACGCTTCAAGCATTAGTTTGGGCTGTGTATTGATGCAGGAGGGACGAGTTATTGCATATTCTTCACATCAGCTGAAGCCCCACGAGAAGAATTAACCCTGTACACGATTTGGAGTTGACCGTGATTGTTCATGCTCTCAAGATCTGGAGGCATTATCTTTATGGTGTATCCTGTGAGGTTTACACCAATCATCACAACTTTTAGCATTTGTTCAAGCAGAGGGATCTTAATTTGAGGCAGCGCAGGTGTCTTGAGTTACTAAAAGATTATGATATTACCATCCTTTATTATCCGGGCAAGGCTAATGTAGTTGCGGATGCCTTGAGCAGAAAGGTGGAGAGTATGGGTAGTTTGGCATTCATTTCAGCAGAGGAGAGACACTATCTTTGGACATCCAGTCCTTGGCTAACAGACTTATGAGGTTGGAAATTTCAGAGCCCAGCAGAGTTCTTGCATGCGTTGTCGCCCAGTCTTCACAATTCGAGCAGATCAAGGCTCGCCAGTTTGATGATCTGCTCTTCTTGGTTCTTAGAGAGACAGTATTGCAGGGAGGTGCCAAGGAGGTTACTATCGGTGAGGATGGTGTTCTACAACTCCGGGTCGCCTATGTGTTCCTAATGTTGATGGCTTGAGGGAGAAGATCCTGGAGAAGGCATACAGTTCTCGGTATTCTATTCACCCAGGTGCTACGAAGATGTATCGCGACCTGAGGCAACATTATTGGTGGTGGTGGATGAAGAAGGACATAGGTGAGCATGTAACAAGGTGCCTAAACTGCCAGCAGTTTAAGTATGAGCATCAGAGGCCAGGAGGCCTACTCCAGCAGATGACTATGCCTGAGTGGAAATGGGAGCACATTATTGTGGACTTCGTAGTTGGGTTGCCGCAGACCTTGAGGAAGTTTGGTGCAGTTTGGGCCATTGTCGACAGGTTGACCAAGTCGGCACACTTCATTCCGGTTGTTACCACGTATTCTCAGAGAGGTTGGCTTAGATTTACATTCAGGAGATTGTTCGGTTGCACGGTGTGCGTATCTCCATTATATCAGATAGAGGCCCCCAGTTTACTTCGCATTTCTGGAGGTAGTATAGAGGAGTTGGGGACCCGGGTAGAGCTCAACACAGCCTTTCATCCGCAGACCGGCGGGCAGTCAGAGCGGATAGTTCAGATCTTGGAGGATATGCTCAGAGCATGTGTGATTGGCTTTGGAGGGCAGTTGGATCGATTTTTGCCTTTGGCCAAGTTCGCTTACAAAAATAGTTACCAGTCCAGCATCGAGATGGCTCCATTTGAGGCTTTATATGGTCGGCGATGTCGTTTGCTGATTCGCTCAAATTACACCTTAATAATAGTGTAGGCGATCGATGTCAAATATAGTAACCCAACAAGGTTAGGGTCGAATCCCACAGGGAATAGGCGTGAAACTATTGTCCAATTAATGTAATACTTTACTAAGTCGTAATTCTATCAAGTACGCCAAATAGAATAAAGAAGTGTTGAATATATAAGGAAAGGAAAACTGAGAACTAATGTTTATAGTATGAACTATGAATTTAAGAAACCAAGGTTGTGCCCCCTTTAATGTAGTAGAATGTCCTTGATAGTAATATTGAATTCCTTTCTTGATATGCAATTGATGTATAATTTATTACCCAATATTTCCCAATATTTAGATAATGTATCCTCTTACGATTCTCCCGAATACAAAAGAGTCAATCTTAAGAACAACCAGTTAATCGCCAAATTAAAACCTACTTATTCCTAAGTGATTTCGTTAAACAAGGTTTAAAGCCTTGAATTTTTGTTATTTATTTCTACCTAACTCTATCTCACTTTTCCAAGATAAGTTA
>MCJB01025346.1:85101-111114 GCA_002018475.1 Nicotiana obtusifolia | reverse complement strand
GATATATAACGTGATTTTGGAGCAAAAGGGAGCTAGGAACATCAACAACATCAAGAAATTCTCAATTCATCAAGCAAAAACTATTATCTTTATTTTAGTTTTTCTTATTTAGTTATTTGATTTTGTTGAACATGAGTGGCTAATCACCCCTTGTTCTGGGGTTGTGATTAGCCATGAATATTGTGTTTCTAACTTGATGAATTTGTTTTAATAGTTAATGTGGCTAAGATTGTTTCTTCAATTCTATGTTTAATTTCTTAATTGCCTTGGCCATCAATTAAGTTCTATCAATTATCTATGCCATGTTTGAGAAAACTAAGTTTAGATTAGAATAAGAATTGAAGAGAGCATGTTCTTAACTTTGTTAAAAAGAGCGGATTCGTGGTTAAGATAGGAATATACTTAATCACCATGCTTAATTATATAATCGTGTTCTTCATGCATTCTTGCTAGATTTAATTCCATAGGAATATAGGCATTAATCTTGTTAAGAATAGGCGAATAGTACTTCGGAAGAAGGCTATGAGTATCATTATCGATTAATTAGCAATCTTACATTAACTATATGAACGATAAGTCAATTAGAACGCAATAGGATTGGGCATAAAATCACAACCCTGGAATCTTTGTTTCATTGATTACAAAATACATATTTGTTCTTTGCAATTCTTAGATTAATTTAGAATTACAATTTAGAATAAACCATATACTAAACTTGATCTTTACTTGATTAGATAACGATATTAGTTGTTATAAAGTAGTAACTTAAGTCCCTTGGGTACGATAATCCGGACTCATTGTCCTATATTACTTGTCGATCACGTATACTTGCGTGTGCGTAAGGGAGCAACACCAATGCTACCGAGGAGAAGAGGGCCCGTATGGAAGAGAGGCTTAAGAGGGCCATGAACCAAAACCGGCTCCAGTCTACTACAAATGTTGAGCTCGGCGCCCGCCTCCTTGCTGTGAAGTCCGAAAGAGAAGAGCTCCATGCCAAAATCGATAAGCTTAAGGACAAACTCCAAGACCAAGAGGATTCCCTCATATTCGAGAAGACCTATGCCGTATATCATATGAAGAGGAAGACCTTGGAGGAGGCCAAAGTGGGCATCTCCAACATAGACGATTGCATTGCCCAGGCCCCGAAACTAGAGTTATCTGCTCGTGAAAATCTTCCTGCTCAGCCCGTTGCGACTGGCTCCTTGAGTACTGGTTCTGAGTACTCAGGAACCGAAGGGTAGACTGAAGAGGATGAGGGTCCTGAATCGATATTGAATCCACCTTCTTCTACCGGGGGAAATATAGATCCATCTCTTCCTTCGAGTTCTGCTGGTAGTGATATATAACCTCTTTTTTTGCGTGTTTTGTAATTATGCCAAGCCTTTCACTGAGTTTGGCACCTGATAAATAAATAATTTTTTTTTGCTTAAGTGTTGTGCAAAAATATTCCTTTTATGTTTAGTCAATTAAAGCTTCAGGCATATATTTTCATCTGATAGCTTTTGATCCCGAGCATAAACTCTTCCAGAATATACCCTTTTACTATGAGAGTTTCAAAAGAGAGGGCCCTTATGTTTACGATGCTCTTGAGAGGATGTTTCCTGTTTGTTCCGGCACAAGCATTTGAAGTATTTTAACTTTCAAACGATAAAATTAACTCATCATTTGGACAAGCAATAAGATTAATAAAAAGGACTTTATTTTATTCCTTCTATCTTTAAAAGTACATAAGCATTCATTTGCTAAAGTAAATAAAACTGCTGCTAATACATGTGGCTAACTTGTACAACTTATTTTTATGAGGCTGATCGTGTAGTCTCCGGCCCTAATGAGACATTACTGATCCTGGTTCTAGCAGTCCCAGTTTTCATGGAATTCTTGGTGCCATATCATATACTATTCTCCCTCCAGGTTTTGAATGCGAAGCATGAGAATTCAAACAGTGGAAGTGTTGCTTCACCGGTGGAAATAAATTGTGAATGGTAAAATAATCCCTTTTTAAGTGATGGAAGGCAAAGCTTGCCATCGAACCAAAGATTATTTAACCATCCACATGGCTGTTTACCATCGATGTGAAAATTTTGTGCCTTCATATTTAAAGGTCTTGCCTTACCGATGACGCTTCCTTCATAGTATGCTTTTCGTCGCTGCCTTGTTAAAAACCTTGCTGGAAAAATATTATTGGAATAAAAACTGGATGAAGGAAAAAATAGTGAGCACATACTTTCAGTATTTGGTAATATCCATCAGCAATAATACCTCTTGAGGTGAGTCATGTTCCAATTGCTAGGTAATTTGAGTCGATCTTGATTTTACAACTCATATGACCCCTTACCGGTTATAGATGAAACCTAGTAAGGACCTTCCCTTGTTGGCCCCAGCTTCCCGACGTTAACTTCCCGAGTGTTCTAGGTCACCTTCCTCAAAATCAAGTTTCCTACTTTGAAATAGCGGAGATTGGCCCTGCGATTATAGTATCTTTTCATTCTTTACTTTTGAGCCACCTTCCTCACGTACGCAAAGTCCTGATATTCATCAAGAAAGTCCAGCTTCACCAGCAACGCTTCATTATTTGCCTCTTTATTTGATCAAGAAAATCTTAAAGTCGTCTCCACTACTTCTACCGATATCAGAGCCTCCGCAATGTACACGAGTGAGAAGGGTGTTTCTCTCATGCTCGACTTTTTTGTTGTCCAGTACGCCCATAGCACTCCTAGTAGCTCATCGGGCCACTTACCCTTAGCGCCCTCTAACTTCTTCTTAAGGTTTTGAATAGTTACGTTGTTGGTTGATTCCGGTTGTCTGTTAGCAGCTGGATGGTATGGCGAAGACGTTATTCTCTTGATTTTTAACCCTTCCAAAAATTTTGTTACTTTTGAACCTATGAACTGCGGCCCTTTATCACAAGCGATTTCCTTCGATATTCCAAATCGGCAAATTATGTTGTCCCGTATGAAGTCGACCACTTCATACTCACCGATCTTTTGGTAAGGACGTCCTTCAACCCATTTAGTGAAGTAATCAGTTAAAACTAAAGGAAATCGTACCTTTCTAGGGCCCAGTAGAAGAGGACCAACTATGCCCATCCCCCATTTCATGAATGGCCACGGGGACAACACCGAATGCAAAAGCTCTGCCGGTTAGTGCACCAACTGCGCATGATGTTAACATTTGTCGCATTTTAGAATGAATTCCTTCGCGTCCTGTTCCATCGGGGGCCAATAATAACCTGCCCTGACCAACTTGAGAACTAGAAAATCTGCACCAGAATGATTCCAGCAAACTCTTTCATGGACGTCCCTCATCACATAGCCTGCCTACGAGGCCCCTAGACACCGGGCCAATGGTCCTTGGAATGATCTCCTGTATAACTGCCCATCCACGAGGAAGTAGCGAGCTGCTTTGGTCCATAGTGCCCGGGATGCATTTGGGTCCTCGGGGTATTTACCATGCCGGAGATACTCAATGAACTCGTTCCTCCATTACCAAACCAAGTTGGTCGAATTTACCTCACAATAACCATCCACGTCCAACACTGAATGAAGAAGTTGGACGATCGTACCGAAATCAGATTCTTTTATTTTCGTGGATGGCACCAAATTAGCCAGCGCATTCGCTTCCACATTCTCTTCCCTTGGAATGTGGATGATTGACCATTCCATGAATTGTGCAAGCAATGCCTGAACCTTGTTTAAATACTATTGCATGCGTTTTTCCTTTGCGTCAAAAATCCCATACACTTGGTTTACTACCAGCTGAAACACATTTCACTTCAATGACCTCAGAGCCTAGTCCCCGGGAGAGTTCCAGTCTTGCAACCAAAGCCTCATACTCGGCCCAGCCTCCGAGGGCGTGATTGAAACTATCCCAAGACCGGACCCTCTTACATTGGAAGCTCCATCCGTAAAAACGGTCCAAACTCCCATGCCATTTTTGGCACCAGCACTGCTTCCTTAGTATCAAAGCGCATTAACCCGGGACTAAAATCAGCCACAAAGTCAGCCAAAACTTGTGACTTGATCGCAGTCCTAGGTTTGTACTCAATGTCGAATTTATTGATTTCGATTTCCCATTTAGCCAAATGCCCTGAAAACCTAAGCTTGTGAAGGACATTCCTTAGTGGAAAGGACGTCACAACGGCTATTGGGTGACACTAAAAATAAGACCTAAGCTTTCGATAGGAAACTAAGAGAGCTAAAGCCAGTTTTTGAGGTACGGATATCACGACCCCAATTTCCCTCCGTAGGATGTCGCGATGGCACCTACTCTCTACAACTAGGTAAGCCTAACATTCAATATTAACTTGACAAAAATAATTAACAGACATAAAGCAAGACAAATAAAACTCGTTTAATTTCCCGAAATAGAATCTCAACAATACATTTCCCAAAATTGGTGGAACGGAGTCATAAGCTCTACAGGGTAAGAAAAAATGTCTACTACATTAATATCAGAATGAAAAATATAATAGGAGTAAAGGTAAAGGAAGGTGACTCTGAGGCCTGCCAACGTGGAGCAGGTACTCCTTGGAGTCTCCAAAACAAGCAACTCAAATCAACTCTAGCTTTTGGCAGAGCTTGCCGTACCTAGATCTGCACAAAAAGATGTGTAAAAGAGTAGTATGAGTATATCACAACGGTACCCAGTAAGTATCAAGCCTAACCCCGGTAGAGTAGTGATGAGGTTAGGTCGAGACACCTACTAGGATATAACAAACAGATGAAAAGGTAATAACAGTAAGTAACGGAAAACAGAGCAATAAGTAATAGGACGCAAGTTAATAACAACGACTAACGAAAGGATTGTAAGCATAGAAATAACATAAATGAAACAATAAAAAAGAACCACATCGATCATATACGGACAACAACTGGTAGAACAAGAAAGATTAAAACAACAAGAAGTGTCCCTACCAAATAACTCGTTGCAACATGAGATAAACAACACGTGTCACAACGAGGTACCCCCTCTTGTACAATACAAATCACAACCATGGTACCGTCTCGTACATAACAAGAATCATAACTGAGGTACCGCCTCGTATTAACATTTCTCAATTTCAATCACAATCTTTTCTTATACCGCCATGTGAGCCTTACTTTTAAATAGGTTTTGAAAATAGTTTTTCTGAAATATCTACACGCACTTTAGCGCACCTTATGATGCCGCATGGGTTCACATAATTCCCTTAAAAGCAACACGCACATAAGTCCCACCTTATACTGCCACATGCATATTAACCCCTAGCCTTGTACCGCCGCATGCGCGTATATCATATTACAATAACAACTCGCACCACAAGTGCCCATATGTCACAACTTGCCCATAATCAACAATATCGATGTTTCCACGACATTAGCCCATGGCTCTACCACATTGTGTACGAGAATATCAATAACAAAATGAATGTAAAATGCTCAACAAGAAAGATGTCTCAACAATAAATAATTTTGCCTTGACGTGATAACGATTTCCACAACTTCAACAACAATAATAACTTAACAATGAGAGAGATAATGTATAGCCATGATATTAAATAAGAATAAATCAACAATGAAAGAGATAACATGAACAATAACTTTAAATAATGATAATCAACAATGAAGAGATAACATGTGACCATAAAAGAGGCAACAAGTTCAACTAAATCATGAGAGAAATTTTATCAATTAGGATGTAGAACAAGTGTTAGCGAGTCACTTAAGGCATGTAATGATAGACTAACACAAGTAAGAATAAACTGACTATGAGAATTTAGAGCATGATATGACAATTCTACTAAAGCATGAAATGAGTCTAAGTAGCCTAGACCGGTCAAAAATCACATATAACAAGTGTACCCACTCTTCACCTTGCGTACATGGCTTTCACATAGCACAAACCACACATTCAATCCCAAATCCTAAGGGTTAGTTCCACCACACAAAGTTAGGCAAGATACGTACCTCAGATTAACCAATTCAACCCTCAGAAATAGCTTTTCGCTTAAAATTTACCTCCACACTGCTCTAATCTAACCAAAATCGACTTAATATCATCAAACAATGCAAGGTAATCAATTATAATAGATAAAGCTATGATCTTTACACTTTTCCCAAAAAGTCAACAAAAGTCAACCCGGGGCCCATGCAATCAAATCTTGGGTCCAATGGTAGATTCTGGCCACCCATGACCCCACGAGTTCATATATGTGATTAATTTCAAAATCCGAGTCCAAATCGACTCTCAAAACTCAAATTCTTATTTTTCAAAAACTTGACAAGGTTTCACAAATTTTTACTTTGAGTCACTTAATTGTGATGTTAAAATCTAAGATATATTGATGGAATATGATCGGAAATAGATTAGAATCACTTACCCAAAGTTTGTAGATGAAAATTCTCTCTTGAAATCGCCTCCTACCGAGTCTATGGTTCTAAAATGAGAGCATCTGAGATGAAATCCCGATTTCCAGCCCTTTTGATTAGGTGCTGATATCGCAATTTTGATATGGGTTCGCAATTGCTAACATTCGCAATTGCGAAGAATACATTGTTCGGCCATTGGCTTCCTACTTGGACCTCGCAATTGCAATTAATGGGTTCACAAACGTGAACCCTGCCCCCTTTGCAAAAGCGACAATTTAGTCGCAAATGCGAACTAGCCGAAGTCCTAGTCCACTTCGCAATTCCAAGCGTAGTATCACAATTGCGATACCTGAGTCCTCTGCTAAGGTCACAGTTGCAAACTTGGTGTTCGCATATGTGATACCTGAAGCATCAACACACCAGATTCTGCAATTTCTGTCCAAAACACTCTGGAACATGTCCGAAAATCATCCGAGCCCTCAGGGCTCGAAACCAAACATCCACACAACTTTAAAAACATCATACGAACTCACTCGCGCTACCAACACACAAAAGTAACATCTAAAACTATGAATCGAAGACTAAAACACATAAGTTTTGAAGTAAAGTTCAAGAATATCTAGAATTATAACTAAACGTCCGAATCCGATCAAACTAATTCTAAATAATATCAAATTTTGCAGACAATTTATAAATAGCATTACAGACCTATTCCATGTCCCAAAATCAAATTCCAAGCTCGATAGCTAAAATTCTACCTACAGTCAAACTTTTCAACTTCAAATTGCCAAAATTTCGGCAAATCGGCATAAATCAACCTACGGACTTCCAAAATCAATTTTGGGCATACACCCAAGTCCAAAATTATGATACGAGGCTATCGGAGCCACCAAAACATCGCTCCGGGGCCGTTTTCACCAAAGTCAAAGTTTGGTCAATATTTCTAATATAAGCTTCTAAGCCAAGAATAAAAGGGTCCAAATCAACCGGAAAGCTTTCCGGAACGAAACTAACCAACCCTGCAGGTCATAATACCATACATGTGTGAAGCATAAAAATGGGTAACGGGACACTATTACTCAAAACGACCAATCGCGTCGTTATATTCTCCTCCTCTTGAAACAAACGTTAGTCCTTGAACGTGCATAAGGACATACCTGAAGTGGTGAATAGATGAGGATAACGACTCCGCATGTAGTGCTCGGTCTCC
This sequence comes from Nicotiana obtusifolia, assembly GCA_002018475.1. Lineage (NCBI taxonomy): Eukaryota > Viridiplantae > Streptophyta > Magnoliopsida > Solanales > Solanaceae > Nicotiana > Nicotiana obtusifolia. The sequence continues at coordinate 103,557 of MCJB01025346.1, read as the reverse complement.
CAGGTCGCCTCCTCGACCGAATGACCCCTCCATTGAACCTTCACTGAAGAAATGTTCTTTTATCTTAACTTCCAGACCTGTTCCAAGATAGCCATCGGCTCCTCAATGTAAGTCAAATCCTCGTCCAATTGGATTGTGCTGAAGTATAAAACATGAGACGGATCACCATAATACTTCTGGAGCATAGAAACATAGAACACAGGATGAAACGCAGATAAACTAGGTAGCAATTCAAGCTTTTAGGCTACCTCACCAATCCTCTCAAGGATCTCAAAAGGTCTGATATACCTAGGGCTCAACTTGCCCTTCTTCCCGAACCTCATCACACCTTTCATGAGTGAAACCCGGAGCAAGCTATCCAACCATGAATGCAACATCACGAACCTTCCGATCCACATAACCCTTCTATCTAGATTGGGCTATACGAAGCTGATCCTAGATCAACTTGACCTTCTCCAAGGCATCTCGAACCAAATCTGTGCTTAATAACTTAGCCTCTCTTGGCTCAAACCAACCAACTAGAGAACGACACTGTCTGCCATATAAGGCCTTATAAGGAGCCATCTGAATACTCGATTGGTAGTTATTGTTGTAGGCAAACACCACAAGCGGCAAGAACTTATCCCAAGAACCCCAAAATCCATAACATAGGCATGAAGCATATCCTCCAATATCTGAATGGTGCGCGGACTATCTTTCCGTCTAGGGGTGAAATGATGTACTCAACTCAACCAGTGTGCCTAGCTTACATTGTACAACTCTCTAAAAATGTGATGTGAACTGCGTACCCCCAAGTGAACTGCGTACCCTTCGTCAACCTTTCCACAATCACCCATATTGCGTCAAATTTCTTCGAAGTCCATGGAAGCCCAACAACGAAGTCCATGCTAACACGCTCCCATTTTCACTCGGGAATCTCAACTCTCTAAAGAAAACCTCCTGGCCGCTGCTGCTCATACTTCACCTGCTGACAATATAGGCACCGAGCTATATACTCCACTATGCCTTTCTTTATTCTCCTCCACCAATAGTGCTACCTCAAATCCTGGTACATCTTAGCGGCACCTGGATGAATGGAGTATCGCGAACTATGGGCCTCCTGAAGAATCAATTCCCGCAGCCCATCCACATTGGGCACACATAACTGGCCCTACATCCGCAATACACCGTCATCTCCAATAGAAACCTCCTTGGCATTACCATGCTGAACCGTGTCTTAAGGATAAGGAAATAGGGGTGTCATACTGATGCTCTCTGATGCGATCATATAGAGAAGACCGAGAAACCATGTAAGCAAGAGCTCAACTAGGCTCTGAAATATCGAATCTAACAAACTGGTTGGCTAAGGCCTGAACTTCCAATGCCAATGCCCTCTCCGCTGCTAGTAAATATGCTAAACTACCTAAACTCTCTACCTTTCAACTCAAGGCATCAGCCACCTCATTGGCCTTCCCAGGATGATATAGAATGGTGATATTATAGTTTTTAAGCAACTCTTACCATCTCCATCACTGCAAGTTAAGATCTTTCTGTGTGAATAGACGTTGTAGGCTCCGGTGGTCGGTAAAGACCTCACAAGGGACACTGTACAAATAATGTCGCCAAATCTTTAATGCATGAACAATTGATGCCAACTCCAAGTCATGGACCGGATAATTCATCTCATGGGTCTTTAAATACTGAGACGCATAGGAAATCACCCTACCCTCTTGTATCAACACCGTGCCAAGGCCAACACGTGCCACATCACAATACACAGTATAAGACCCCGAGACTGTAGGCAACACTAACATTGGGGCTGCAATCAAAGCAGTCTTGAGCTTTTGAAAGCTCGCCTTACACTCCTCGGACTATCTGAATGGAGCACCCTTCTGGGCTAACCTGGTCATAGGTGCAGCAATAGATAAGAAACCCTCAACGAAATGATGATAATACCCGGCCAAACCAAGGAAACTCCAAATCTCAGTAGCTGAAGATGGTCTGGGCCAACTATGACTGCTTCAATCTTTTTCAGATCTACCTTGATCCCCTTACTCGATACTAGATGACCCAAAAAAGCCATCGAATCAGGCCAGAATTCACACTTTGAGAATTTTGCATAAAACTTCTTCTCTCTAAAGGTCTGAAGCACGATTCTCAGTTACTGCTCATGATCTTCCCGGCTGCGGGAGTACACCAAGATGACGTAAATAAACAAAATGATAAATGAATCTAGATAAGGCTGGAATACACTATTCATCAAGTTCATCAATTCTGCTGGGGCATTGGTCAGCTCAAATGACATCATGAGGAACTTGTAGTGACCATACCGAGTCTTAAAGGCAGTCTTCAAGATATTCAGATCCTGAATCTTCAGCTGATGATAACCTAACCGCAAATTAATCTTTGAGAACACTCTGGCACCCTATAGCTGATCAAATAAGTCATCAATGCATGGAAATGGATATTGTTCTTCACTGTAACCTTGTTCAACTGTCGATAATCAATCACATGCGCATAGAACCATTCTTCTTCTTCTTCTTCTTCACAAACAAGACCGGAGCACCCCATGGCGACACACTAGGTCAACTGAAACCCTTATCAAGCAACTACTACAACTACTCCTTTAACTCCTTCAGCTCCGCTAGGGTCATACAATATGGTGGAATAGAAATAGGCTGAGTATCCGACAATAAGTCAATACCAAAATCGATATCGCTATTGGGCGGCATGCGTTGAAGACCCACTTGAAATACATCTGTGAAGTCTCTCACTACCGGACTGACTAAACGGTAAGAGTATCAGTGCTGACATCTCTCGCAAAGGCTAGATAAACATCACACCCCTTCTCAACCATCTACTAAGCCTTTAGAAATAACACAACCCTACTAGGAACAAATCTAATACAGCCCTCCACTCCAACAGTGAAAAACCTGGCATAGCCAATGTCATAGTTTTGGCGTGACAATCCCAGGATAGAATGATAGAGAGACAACCAATCCATGCTAAGATAACATCAAAGTCTACCATACTAAGTAACAATAGATCCACTCTAGTCTCAAAATCACCAATAACAACTAAGCACAACCGATACACACGATCTACAAGAATAGAATCTCCCAGAGGCGTGGACACATAAATAGGAGAACTCAAAGAATCATGAGATATATCCGAATACGAAGAAAATTAAAATGACACATATGAATAAGTGGATCGAGGATCAAATAAGACTGATGCATCTCATGGAAAATCGGAACCATACTTGGAATGATGGCGTCTAAAGCGACTGCCTCTGTCCTATCCTGAGAAACATAGAATCTGGCCTGGCCTACCCCTCTAGGGTGACCTCTACCCATGCATCCCGCACCCCTAGCTGGCTGTGCGGGTGGAGCGGCAACTGGGGCAGTAACCATGACCTATGAAGTCTGTGGGTCTGACGAAATCCGTGGAGCCTGAGTAGTCTGTGGAGGTGAACCCCTCCTAAGTCAGAGACAACCTCTAACTATATGACGGGTATCATCACACTCAAGGCAAGTTCCCAGTGGGAGTGGCTGCTGGGACTGGCTCAGGCCTGGTCGGCTAGACTGACCGCTGAAGGCACCCCGTGCAGGTGGTGCACTAGAAAGTGGCTGAGCAAAGTGTGCAATCTGAGATCTCGGAATAACCGGAGCACCACTAAAAGCTAGAAGTTTTGAGTGAACTGGAAGGCTCACGTAGCCTCTGCCATGTTGGGTTGTATCTGCAGTATGACCACCACTAAATCCTCTAGTACCTTGAGGCTTATTAGCCTCCCTGTCCTCTCTCTGCCCCGCGTACCCTCCAACATCCGTGCAATCTCTATCACCTGCTAATATGGGGTATCTGTCTCCAACTCTCGGTCCATGCATAATCTAATACCATAGTTGAGCCCTTCGATGAATCGACGGACTCGCTCTCTAACTGTAGAAACCTAGTCAGGTGCATTTCTGGACAAGTCACAGAATCAGACAACATACTCTGTCACTGTCATAGTACCTTGACGTAGCTGCTCAAACTCCGCACGCCATACATCCCTGAGGGTCTGGGAACAAACTCTCTCAAGAACAACTCTGAAAATCGAGTCCATATAAGTGAAGCTGCATTGGCTAGGCTACCCTTCTCGTATACCTACCACCACTGATATGCTGCTCCTAACAACTGGAAATTAGTGAAAGCAACCCCTCTCGTCTCTACAATATCCCTGGTGCGGAGAACACGGTGGCACTTCTCTAGAAAACCATATGCATCCTCTGAAACTAAACCACTAAAAGTAGGAGGGTGATACTTCTTGAACCTCTCAAATTTAAGTTGCTCCTCCTCAGATACTGCTGCTCTAACCGTGGGCTGAACCGGACCAATAGGCTCTACTGGTATAACCTCTGGGACCTTATCAACATGGACCCGCTGCTCCGGAGTACGGGCTGCGAGAGTCTGAGCTCCTCCCCCAGCCTGAGATATGGCTGGTGCAAGTGGAATCAATCCCTCATGAGCTAAGGTACCGAACATGCTCATGAACTGTGTAAGGGTCTCCTGAAGTGCTAGGGTGGCAACAGGGCCCTTGGGTGCCTGTCCCCCAACTAGAGTTACTGGTGGCTCCCCTATCGCATCTCGGGCAGGTGCTCTAGCTGCACCACATGCCCTTCCTCGGCCTCTGCCCTACACCAGCCTCTCGCTGCTCTAGCATGAGGTGCAGGTGTCTGATTGTTGGATCCAGTAGTGCATGTCCTCACCATCTGTGAGAGAATAGAATGTCAAATATTTAGTTTTCAAGGTCAACCAATTTGCACGATAAGGAATCAAAGAAATGAAGTTTTTTCCTAACAGTTGTGTAGCCTCTCGAAGATAAGTACAAACGTCTCCATACCAATCCGCAAGACTCTACCAAACCTGCTTATGACCCGTAACACGTATGAACCTAGAGCTGTGATACAAATTTGTCAGGACCCCAATTTCCCTTCGTAGGACGTCGTGATAGCACCTAGTCCCTAAGACTAGGTAAGCCTAACATTCATATTAACTTGACAGAAATGATTAATAAAAATTCTAAAGCAAGACAAATAAACTTGTATAATCTCCAGAAATAGAATCTCGACAATACATTTCCCAAAACCAGCGGAACGGAGTCATAAGCTATATAGAATAAGCTAAAATATTTACTACATAATTGTTTGAATGAAAAATACAACAGGAGTAAAGGTAAAGGAAGGTGATTCCGATGCCTACGGAAATAGAGCAGGTATACCTTGAAGTCTCCAAAAGAAGCAACTCAAATCAACTCTAGACTCCGACACAGGCAGTCGTACCTGGATCTGCACAAAAAGATGTGTAGAAGCGTAGTATGAGTACACCACAACAGTCCCCAGTAAGTATCAAGCTTAACCTCGGTAGAGTAGTGACGAGGCCAGGTCAAGATACCTACTACGATATAACAAACAGATGAAAAGGTAATAACAGGAAGTAACGGAAAACAGAGTAATAAGTAATACAAAGCAAGTTAATAATAGTGACAAACGAAAGGATTGTAAGCATAGAAACAACATATATGAAATAATTGAAAAGAACCACATTGATCATATACGGACAACAACTGGTAGAACAAGAAGGATCAAAACAACAAGAAGTGTCCTCACCAAATAATTCGTTGCAACATGAGATAAACAACAAGTGTCACAATAAGGTACCCCCTCGTGTACAATACAAATCAACCAATATACCGTCCGTACATAACAAGAATCACAACCGAGGTACCGCCTCGTATTAACATTTCTAAATTTCAATCACAATCTTTCTTATACCGCCGCGTGAGCCTTACATTTAAATAGGTTTTGAAAATAGTTTTCCCGAAATAGCTACACGCACATTAGCCCACCTTATGATGCCACATGGGTTCACGTAATTCCCTTACTAGAAATACGCACATAAGTCCCACCTTATACTGCCGCATCCACATTAACCCCTAGGCTTATACTACCGCATGTGCGTCAATATCACATCATAATAGCAACTTGCACCACAAGTGCCCATATGTCACAACTTACCAATAAATCAACAATATCGATGTTTCCACAACATTAGCCCATGGCTCAACCACATTGTGTACAAGAATATCAACAACAACAATGAATGTAAAACTCTGAACAGGAAAGATGTCTCAACAATAAATAATTCTGCCTCAACGTGATAATGGCTTCCACAACTTCAACACTAACAACTCAACAATGAAAGAGATAATGTATAACCACGATATTAAATAAGAATAAATCAACAATGAAAGAGATAACTCAACAATAACTTCAAATAATGGTAATCAACAGTGAAGAGATAACATGTAACAATAAAAGAGGCAACAAGTTCAACTAAAGCATGAGAGCAATTTTATCAATTAGGATGTAGAACAAGTGTTAACGAGTCACTTAAGGCATGTAATGATAGACTAACACAAGTAAGCATAAATTGACTATGAGAATTCAGAGCATGATATGACAATTCAATTTAAGCATGAAAAGAGTCTAAGTAGACTAAATTGGTCAAAAACTACATATAACACGTGTACCCACTCGTCACATTGCGTATATGGCTTTCACATAGAACAATCGACAAAATCAATCCCAAATCCTAAGTGGTAGTTCTCCCACACAAAGATAGGCAAGATACTAACCTCAACTAGGCCAATCCAACCCTTAGAATTAGCTTTTCCCCTAAAATTCGCCTCCACACAGCTCAAATCTAACCAAAATCGATTTAATATCATCAAACAATGAAAGGAAATCAATTACGATAGATAAAGTTATGACCTTTACACTTTTTCCAAAATGTCAACAAAAGTCAATCCGGGGCTCGCCCGGTTAAAACCCGAGTCCAATGGTAGATTCCGACTACCCATGACCCCACGAGTTCATATATGTGATTATTTTCAAGATCCGAGTCCAAATCGACTCTCATAACTCAAATTCTTATTATTCAAAAACTTGAAAAGATTTCGCAAATTTTCACTTTGATTCACATGACTATGATGTTAAAATCTAAGATATATTGATGGAATATAATTGAAAATACATTAGAATCACTTACCCAATGTTTGTAGATGAAAATATCCTTTCCAAATCGCCCTCTACCGAGTCTAGAGTTCTAAAATGAGAGAATGTGAGATGAAATCCTGACTTCCAGCCGTTTTGATCAGCTTCTAATGTCGTAATTCCGACATGGGTTTGCAATTGCGAACCCTCGCAATAGTGAAGAATACATTGTAAATGCAGCCACTGACCTTCCTACAGGGACCTTTCAATAGCGATCAATGGGTTCGCAAATGCGAACCTTGCCGCCTTTTGCAAAAGCGACAATTTAGTCGCAAATGCGAACTACCTAAAGTACTATACCACTTCGCAATTGTGAGCCAGTTATCATAATTGTGATACCCGATGCCCCATTCTAAGCTCGCAATTGCGAACCTCGTGTTCGCAAATGCGATACCTGAAGCATCAGCACACCAGATTCTACAATTTCAGTCCAAAACACTCCAGAACATGTCTGAAACTCATCGGAGACCTTGTGGCTCCACACCAAACATCCACACAAATCTAAAAATATCATACGAACTCACTCGCGCCATCAAACACACAAAATTAACATCTAAAACTACGAATCAAACACTAAAATGTATAAGTTTCAAAGTAAAGTTCAAGAATCTTTGGAATTACAACTAAACGTCCGAATCCTATCAAACTAACTCCAAATGATATCAAAGTTTGCAGACAAGTTTTGAATAGTATAATGGACCTATTCTAAGTCCCAAAATCAAGTTCTGAGCTTGATAGCTAAAAGTCAACCTACGGTCAAACTTTTCAACTTGAAACTGCCTAATTTTGGCAAATCAACACAAATCAACCTACGGACTTCCAAAATCAATTCCATGGATAAGCTCAAGTCCCAAAATCACTACACAAAGCTATAACAAACATCAAAACATCGCTATGGGGTTGTTTCACAAAAGTTAAAGTTAGGTCAATATTTCTAATATAGACTTCTAAGCGAAGAATCAAAGAGTCCAAATCAACCCGAAAGCTTTCTAAAGTGAAACTAACCAACTCCACAAGTCATAAAATCACAAACACACATGTGTGAAGCATAAAAAAGGGTAACGGGGTTCAATTACACAAAACGACCAATCGGGTCGTTACAATGGATAATGAGTTTCTGCTTCCGACAATATCTTACTAATGTAGTAAATAGGAAATTGCATACCTTCTTTCTCTCAGACAAAAACGACACTTACCTCTACTTTTGAGACTGCCAGATATAGTAACAACTGCTCGCCTTCCCCTAATTTTGTAATGACTCGGCCTGTCATTTTGTATATCATAGTCCCGTTCCCCCATTTATTACTTCTTCTATGCTTAATTATGATTATGTGACTTTTCGGGGTGGCTGGATTGGTCCCGGGGAGGTTTTGGAGTGAATTAGGAAGTCCCAAGGTTAGAGGCTCGAGACGGAAGAGTTGATCGGAGTTTGGCTTTTATGTATATGACTCGAGAATGTAGTTTTGATGGTTCCAATAGCTTGGTATGGTGATTTTGGACTTAGGAGTATGTACGGATGTTGATTTGGAGGTCCGTATGTCGTTTTGGCTAAAATTGGCAAAAGTTGAAAAGTTGAAGGTTTGGAAGGTTGAGAGGTTTGATCAAGAGTTGACTTTGTTGATATTGGGTTCATATTTCAGTTCTGAGAGTTGGAGTAGGTCTATTGTGTCATTTATGACTTGTGTGTAAAATTTGAGGTCAATCGGAGTTGGTTTGGTTGGCTTTTCATCGCAAACATGTGATGTGTGTCGCATTCACGTATACGGGAGGTAAGGCTCAGTGGTGGCAGGTGTTTATTCTTCGTGGTCGCGAGGCCTGGATCGCGATCGCGTAGCTTTAAGGTGTTTGGTCATCGCGTTCGCGACTGGGCTGTCGCGTTCGTGTAGAAGGTTTCGTCATCTGGTATCTTTTGTGCATCGCCAATGCATGGGCAGTAGATTTAAAAACCCAAATTGAGGGATAGAGTTTTATTTCATATTTTGATTTGTAGAGCTCGATTTTGGGCGATTTTGTACGGGAGTTTCAAGATTTGGATCGGGTTAAGTGTTTTTGACTTGATTTGTTATTATTTCATGATTCCATCTTTGTTTTTAGCATCTAATTAGTGAATTAAAGTGAAGAAATGGGGATTTTGTGGAAACTTTTCAAAAATGAAAAATGGAGGTTTGAAGGTCGATTTGAGGTCAAAATTTGATGATTTTGGTATGGTTGGACTCGTAATTGAATGTGTGTCTGAGATTTGTTCATTTTGTTGGGTTAAGATGTGCGAGCCCGAGGTTGAGTTTTTGGGTTGATAAAGATCGAAACTTTATTGTTTGAAGTAATATCAAGTTTCTTATGACTAGATTCAAGTCGTATGGAGGCTGATACGCGTGGGACGGGCTTGTTGGAGTTGTGATTTACGCGTTTTGAGGTAAGTAACACATCTAAACGTGAATTTGGGGGTATTCAACCCTAAGGAACTATGTTATGTGAAAGATATTGGGTGATGTACGGTCTAGATGACGGGCGTGTGTGCGTGCACCTATGCGTTCATGGTTTAGGGAGGCCTCTAGGCTATTATCGGCCCCCGCGTTTCCTCTACTTGTTTGATTATTTGAACTGTGAATCATGTTAGACATCATGTCTAGGCTATGTGCTAGCTTCTTGAGACTTGACAGGGCTATTCTTGTTGGTTTTGAGTTATATGCCTTATTTGCATACATGTTCTCAGTCACGATACTATACACGTGTATGATATCTCTGTCTCAACACTTCTTATTTAATTCCTCACATGTTGTTGATACCGCTTAAGGGTAAAACTTTTAGCTGAGTACTTGAGATGTGTTTATCTGAGGCTTGAACGGTAAATAACTGAGTTTGGGCCTTAGAGCTAGTTTGGTACTGATTTTGAGGTGACACATACGCCAGGCCCATATTGGGCTAAGTGTTATTTTTTTGGGGCGACGCATGCGCCATCCCTCATTACTTGGCTAAATGATTATTATTAGGGCTTGGGCAGGATCCGCCCCTTCGAAGTCTGACATGCCAGTAGTGGCACAAGCACAACATTTCACATATGTGCTTGATGATGGGTAGTTATACCAGGCACTCGTACAGTGCTAAGTGTAAATATTCTTGATGGATCCACTATGATACTATTGAATGACATGTATACCTGAAATGTAGGCATAGAGATGTACCTTCCTCATACTAACTCATAATTGACCTGCTTTATCTATGTTGGGCTTTAACTGTTATACTTGAAAGCATGCCTAATGTGAACAAGTTGAACTTGATATTATTGAGCTATTATTTCTACGGTTTATCCTTTATATTCTGAACTCTTATCAGTTATTGCTATTGGCATTGGATTGTGGTTCTGAGCTCGTCACTGCTTTCAACCAAAAGTTAGTGTTATTACTTATTGAGTACATTGCGTCAGTTGTACTCGTACTATACTCTGCACTTCACTTGCAGATTTAGGTACATCTGACCGGGGTGATTTTCAGACTTGAGTTGTGCAAGCTTTCGGGAGACTACGAGGTAGCTGCCATATCTTCTGTGGTTCTTGAAGTTCTTTTCCTATTATCTTTATCTTTACTGTTCTTATATACAGACAATTGTATTAGATGATTTTGCTTGTACCTTGTTATTCAGTAGTGCTCGTGTACTTGTTGACACCAGATTTTGGGTTGGTTGTAGTGACATTTGGTTTTCTTCTCAGATATCTTATGGTATTGTTCTCCTATTGAGTTATTAGACCATGTTATTTCATTTTAATTGATATCATATGATTGTTGGCTTACCTAGTGAGTTGGGTTAGGTGCCATCACGACTTGAGGATTTTGGGTCATGACAGGTTTTGACAGTAACGGGGGGCTAGACAAGTACCTTTTTAGGTCTTTCGACGCCTGTTGGCATTCCAGAGTCTATTCAAAATCGTTATTCTTTTTTAGAAGTGATGGAACCTCTTTGAGGATCTCAATATGAATCTTCTTGGAGTCGCCAACCTCCCGGTCAACCTCTATACTTCTTTCACACTTGTCAATTGGTCTGGAATGTCCTCGATAGCTTTGATTTTGTTGGGATTTAACTCGATCCCTTGCAAGACCAGGAACCCCAAGAACTTACAGGAACCAACCCCGAACACACATTTCTCCGGGTTAAGTTTCATGTTATGCTTCCTCATAATGTCAAAAGTCTCTTGGAAGCATTTTGAATGATCTTCTGCATTCAAATACTTGACTAACATGTCATCAATATATACTTCCATTGTTTTGCCTATCTGACCCTCAAACATTTTATTAACGAGCCTCTGATAAGTGGCTCTGGCATTTTTGACTAACCATTCCGGATATTTTACCTCCCGGACAGAACCGATATTGAGTAGTCGAGTTACCTTTTTTTAAACAAACTTGTTCCTCATCTCCGCTATCGGGCGTTTCTTCTGCCTTACCAGTGGAAAGTTATGCTCCAGACTTAGCTTGTGGACCGCTACCTCTAATGGGATATCTTTCATATCTGAGTGCGACCCCCCAAAGCAGTAAACGTTAGCTTTAAGAAAAATTTTAAATTCTTACTTGAGCTTGGGATTTAACCGTGTCCCCAGATGTAACTTCCTTTCCAAAAATTCCTCGAACAGGGCCACTTGCTCGAGTTCTTCCGCCGTTGATTTGGTCGCATCTATCTCCTCTGGTACTTGAAAATATCTTGGAACCTGATGGGATTTCGATGAGTCCTCACTTTTATCGTCTTCATTCGGAAAGGAAGAAGGCATCAGTTCCTACATTTGCTATTTGTTGGACTCTTTCCCTTTGCTGTTGGAAATAGTTACTGCGTTCATCTCCCTCACTTCCGGTTGGTCTCCTTTTAATTGCTTGATTCCTTCTGGTGTTGGAAATTTCATCAACTGATGATAAGTTGAGGATACAACTTTCGTCTCATGTATCCACGGCCTTCCGAGGATTACATTGTAACCCATATCGCCATCAACAAATTCCAATAGAGTAGTCTTCGTTACTCCGTCGGCGTGTGTGGGCAACAAAATCTCTCTTCGGGTTGTCACGCTTGTCAAGTTGAAATCAGCTATGAGTTTTGTCATCAGAACGATGTTCCCGGTTAACTTTGCTTGCTCCATAACTCTCTATTGTATTATGTTGGCTGAGCTTTCTGGGTCAACCAAAACATGCTTAATTTTGAAATCGAAAACATTGAGAAAGATTACCAAAGCGTCGTTGTGTGGCAGAAGAAGTCCTTCAGCGTCTTCCTCTGTGAAGGTTATATCATCTTTTACGACTTCCCGAAGTCTCTTGTTATGAGTCACCGATATCTTCGTTTTATTTGCTACTGAAAAGGTTACACCGTTGACTTCATTTTCTCCGAAAATCATGTTGATAGTCAGCTGAGGAAGCCTTCTGATACCTTTGAAGGCTTTGCATTGTCTCTGTTTCGGCCGTAGTTATTCTGGCTCGGTCACTTAAAAACTCCCTGAGATGACCATTATTCAATAATGTCGCCACCTCTTCACGAAGATGCCGGAAATTCCCAGTTATGTGGTCGTGAGTTCCATGGTATTCACACCATAAAATGGGATCCCTCTGGCTAGGATCTGAGAGGATTGGCTTCCGGAACCGCGCTTCTTTGATATTTCTCATTGCCGATACCAATTCTACCAAGCTGATGTTGTAATTGTCATCCAATAACCTGGGATATGTGGAATCTCGGGCCTGCAACACCTCTTTCTCTTGCAACGTCCTACTGTTCCGTCTTATCGACTCTTCTGTTGGGAGTGGCCCTATCTGATATCTGAAATCCTTTGCTGCTACGCCTATCGGTCCTCTCGTACGATAGAAAACAACCTCTAGAGGATCGGATATCCACATCAAAATCGTTCTTAAATTTATCTTGTCTTTTGTCCCGACTCCGTCCCTTAGCCGATACCGAAGACCCAAACTGATCATCTTCCATTCTTATTTTTGACTCGTAATGGGTATGGACATCGGACCATGTGGTTGCCTGAATTTCTAGCAGGCTCTCCTTTAGTTTTCGGGAGGCACCGAAACTCAGTGAACTTATATCACTTGTGAATGCCTCCGCTTCCCACTCATCTGGAGCCACTAGTAGCAGCATCCTTTCTCTTTGGAACCAGATCACAAATTCTCGTAGCAGCTTGGACTCGCCCTGCTCAATTCTGAGTGAGTCTATCTTTCTAGCATGAACCTTCCTTGCTCCGGCATGGGCCTTAATGAATGAGTTTGAAAGCATCTTAAAAGAATCAATTGAATGCTCAGGTAAAAGATAGTACCATATCAAGGCCCTCTTTGTGAGGGTTTCACCAAACTTCTTTAACAAGACCGACTCGATCTCATGTTGAGCCAAATCATTTTCTTTCACAGTCATGGTGTATGTTGTGATGTGCTCCGGTAGATCTGAAGTGCCATCGTATTTTGGTTTATCCGGCATTTTGAACCTCTTCGGAATTAACTCTGGTATTGCGCTCGATTTAAATGACAACTGCGTGTATTTTGTTTTGAATCTGGGCCTTTTAAAACTAGTGGTGCGCCTGGAATATGATCCATCTGAGCATGAAACTTCTTTGCATTGTGATATATTAGTTCATTCATTTCTCTCATGAATCTCATGAGCTCAGTTTTGAAAGGATCGCATTCGTTATAGTTCCCAGATCCGCTATTGGTCCCTCTGGTTCGTCGAAATCGACTTGCCCCTTGGGGTGTTGTTATCGATTCACTGAGCCATTTGATTTATGGGAATGCTAGGAGGGACTAGACCCCTTACGTTTGCATTGTTAGAAGCACTTATCAATGCTTGTTTCAATTCCGTCATCACGTGATCCTGTCTGGCGAGGTGATCCATGATTTTTCTCTGTTGTTCTCTCTGGAGTTTGACTGTTTATGCGACATGTTCTTCCTCTGCATCATCAGGAGTTGGTTCCCTACATGTCGAGGATACTGTCATTCATGATCCGGGGTTGTTTCATCACCTTTGTTATGAGTGTCGTTGATTGAGTCATCATGCTAGGACAATTATTCCTGTTTATGTGTGGTTCAACATTGTATGCATTGTTGACATCGTTAGCTGCCATATCTGACTTTTGCTAAAGAAAGAACTGAAACGTGTTAGTAATAAACGTATGGATCAAAGTAATTACGTAACTGTCTAAGCCCCACGGTGAACGCCAAACTGTTTACCCGCAAAACGGTACAGTTGAATTTGTAACGTGATTTATAGACACGCGAATCAATTTGATCCTAGAAACGATAAAGAGATAAGATTGAAATTAAGATTTAGCAATTGAAATTAAAGAAAATAACGAGCCTGGTTCCGAGCTCACCCTATCTGAGAGAAAAAGTGAAAATAGGGATAAAGCAATGCTCAAGCTTTGAAATTAAGAACTCAATAATAAGGTATGGGAGAAAAGTGGTATATCTCTTCCGTACAGAATGTTTTATGTGCCTACTATGGCTGTTAACCCCACTATTTATAGTTCTACCTAGGGAAACATGACCCTAGGATCAAGCTCCTCTTTAAATGATATAAAAGGGTCATTGATGAGTGTGTAACGGCAGGCCTTGAATGCCAATATTTTCCATAACTACTGTTTATTTAACGCCAGCAAATATTCCCTCATTGAATATTGTCTGATGGCAAATCTTTGACCTTCTATCGCCGACTACGTTCCGTTCGAAATCCATCCGGTACCGGTCACACCCCGTACACCTGCCAACAGATAATAAGGGATAGTACTCTTCACCATCTTCAAAAAAGATTGATTAGTGGCAACCTTGAAATAGGGCAATTGAATATAAGTTAATATATTAGAGTATAATTACACTTATTTGGTAAATAAGAGAGACAGGGTTATTAGGTCCATTAATGAAACTTGTGGGATCCCTTCGACTTTTAATCCAAACTTATTGGAAACTTCCATTTGTTTTTCTCTTTACGGAGGAGGGAAAGCGATTGATACTCTTATTTTTTGTATATTCTCAAATCATTTCGTCGTAAGTTTATTTTCTTTCCAGAGTATTCCCTACAACGTTTTTGGCGAGAAGTCATTAAAGAGGCTGCAAACTTTCCTAGTCATTGGAAAAATTCACAAATAATGATGAACTGATATACTCTTTAGATAAGAACTCATAAATAATGAAGAAATATGACAATCGTTAGAAAAAAGCACAAATAATAACATGAAATGTGGTAGTCATTAGAATAATTAATTTCAAGAATAATGATGAAACACATTAATATACGAGTCTGTACATTATTCATCCAAAAGTATGGCGATTTTTTTTGAAGCTTTAGTCAAAGGGATAATCCAACTATTTTTTTTCTTTCTTATGCATCCGATATTTGAAATTATTTGTTTGATTAATACGTGTTTGAGTTGCGTAATCTATCCCAAGAATTTCTTCAAATTCAGAATTTGAAATCTCCGATATAAGATGATAAATTCCATTCATTCCACCTTCCTCGTCTGTATGGAATAATCTAAATGTATATGCGAATGCATCTGAAATCTTTGAAAAGGAACAAATCTTAGTCAATGTAAAGCAGAAACTTTGAAGAAGCTTCTAGCTAAGGCTACTTACCTTTTCTTTACTTTCACCTCTTTTGCATGCATCGGCCATCGGCTAATCAACAAACCTAATACAAATCCGAAAATCCAATGACCCACTCATGATTTTTCGATATTCCACTTTTCTCCCCATAAAGTGGAAAACTCTCTAAAGATAGAATATTAATTGAATGAACATTGAATTTGATATATTTATCTTTCCAACAAAGATTTTTATTTGCACCTGATGTGTTTCCAAAATTGATAACGCGTAACATGTTTCTTATAAATAAATTTTTGCACATAGCCGTGATAAATTAATATTATATCTTGACAATAATTAATTCGTAGCTCTTGATCTCAAATATGTGTTTCGGAATAATAAACAACGAGTGCAAGTAAACTTTTCGACTATTATTTACTTGGTTTGCTTAGATGATCACCAAGCTAAACTTGGAAACAATGAATTATCCTCTCAAGTTAAGACACTAGCAAATTGGTGAGATTTGCAATTGCATTCACAGTTTGAAGGTAGAAACAGGTCACAAAATTAATTCTAAAGTGAAAATGACATGGTAATAAAAGCTTAAAAGGAATTCGTCCACTTGGTTCTGAATAATATTTGATATTACCATTTCACAGAACTGTACTTTTGAAAAATAACAAAGGAAAATATAAAGAAAAGGAACTATTAATAGTATCTCTCTTTAGTTCTAAGCCCAATGATCCCCATCTTCTACCCTTAATAACAGTAACTTAAATAAATCAAAATGACCTTCAAAACCCTACCGTCTAATAGTACCATTAAGAATTTGCTGTAAAAAAAGAGAAATAAGCCGACAAGACCTCTCAAGTTTGGAATGAAGAATGCGAGACGTCTCATTTAAGTAACAATGGGTCAAATAATTAAGGGGATTAAGAAGGGGTCGAGGGCTATATTAGAAACTAGTTAATTTATCCAACGCTTCGGACAATCATAAAATATATTAAAAAAAATTGGCTGAACAGTTATTGTTCAGATTTTATAATTAAAACGACCAATCTTTACTTATCAAATAAGCTACTTAAAATAGAGAAATACAATGTAAAGTTATGGTCTTGACTTTATCCATGCAACAAAAAATGCAAAGGGTCATCATCAAGATTAAGCGGTGGAAAAAAAACTTCAAGATGAAGTAAATAGTACGTATAATGCTTGTATTTCGTTAGTCTCTTCTCGTGTTTTACAAATACTATCAAATGTATGGAATAATAAAGTAAGTTCGATCAAAGTTTATCCTAAGTTCTCTTACTAAACTTATGCAAGGTTCTCTTTTTGGAACAATAACATGATCAACTGTGTTCTTTGATACAATTGCATTCTCAACGGTGATTGCTTCTTTCTGAATATAAAGTCCTGCTTTTTTTTTTTTCTTTTTGTCATTTTCCCTATAAAGTAGTATCAAAACCATAAAGAAAGAGTACTTACTTTGTCACGCCCCAACCTCGGAAGGTGCGACTGGCACACGTTACTCGGAGGCCCGTGCTAACCAACATCCACACGTATATATATCTTAAAACATAGTATTTGGGCCAATAAGACCTCCGAGTAACATTCAAATGATCATGACTGACTGTGGGAGAAATTTTAATATTGGATATATATAATATATGCATACACCACCATTGCCAACAGGGTCGTTACAATATTTATATACTTCTAAACACTGGTCTGCAATCCTCTAAGAGTACCATAACACATAACTTGGTCGAGACAGGGTCCCATTGTATCCAAAATTACTGAAACATACAATTCAGTAACTATCGACTTCTGGACAGCTACTCCACAGAAGTGGAGTGCGACGATCGACAACTGGAACATATACCCTACTAAGGAATGACATCACCGAGCCTATCTGCACCTATGGATATGAGCACAATATCCAGAAGAAAGGGGCATTCAGCACGAAAAATATACTTAGTATGCAAGACATAAGAAAGTAAATTTATCCATGACATAACATAATAAATAAAGACAGCTGATTTCAACTTGAATGCCGAAGACAAGCCACCAGGGGTGTAAACGGTGAATATCATAAGACTTTAAAGTATACACTCTTTATAACGGGTTAAGCCATTCATTGAGACTATGCATTAAATATAATATAAGATAATATTGCTCAGCCACTCTTTGGGGCAAAATTTCATATCGAACCCGGCCTTGTAGAGAACTCGGTGAAGTTTTATTCTTCCATGACATCGTACCCAGCCTCAGGAGGTCTCGGTCGTACCTCGCCTCACTGATCAATGATTTCACAATAGGTGTCGTATCTGGTAGTCTATAGAACATTTTGGTGAAGTAAATATGTGTGTGTGTGTGTATTTTATATATATATATATATATAAAAGTGCAATGCAAGAATCCTTTTTCAAGAGATGCTAAGTCTAAACTCAGAACCGTGCTTTTCAATCTCAAGATACTTATCTGGGAACACCTCAGACTTAAAAGAAATTTCCGAAGACAAGCCACCAAGGGCGTAAACTGTGAAAATCATAAGACTTTAAAGTATACACGCTTTATAACGGGTTAAGCCATTCATAGAGACTATGCATTAAATATAATATAAGATAATATTGCTCAGTCACTCTTTGGGGCAAAATTTCATATCGAACCCGGCCTTGTAGAGGACTCGGTGAAGTTTTATTCTTCCATGACATCGTACCCGGCCTCAGGAGGTCTTGGTCGTACCCCGCCTCACTGATCAATGATTTCACAATAGGTGTCGTATCTGGTAGTCAATAGAACATTTTGGTGAAGTAAATATGTGTGTGTGTGTGTATTTTATA
>MCJB01025346.1:10000-84983 GCA_002018475.1 Nicotiana obtusifolia | reverse complement strand
TATATATATATATATATATATATATGTATATATAAGTGCAATGCAAGATCCTTTTTCAAGAGATGCTAAGTCTAAACTCAGAACCGTGCTTTTCGACCTTAGAATAGAACACCTCAGACTTAAAAGAAATGTTACCGGCAAGAATGTACAAGAATAGGTCCAACGTTATTGAAAAGGGATTAGAACAAACCATTCTTACAACACAGAAATCTTTTATAGAGTGAGAGAGACGTCTGCACCAAATCATTCCAAGAAGGAAAGTTGCTTTACATACCTTTCTGAAGCACTAGTTACGTCTTCTGAATTTAACTTATGCTCGTATAGTAATTAATTCTACTTCCAATGATTCTTCAAAATCAATGTAACAAGATGACCGATATTATAGTGATGATTTCAAGCTTCTTCATCCTAGATTCTACGAGGTTCGCCTCTAATTTAGCCTTAGAACGTTTGAGAATTCTAAAGGAGGTTTGAGAGCATTTTGGGTGAGCCAAAGTGGTGATATCTCCAAGAAAAATGAAATAGAAGAGAGTTGCCCTGCTTTTTATACCATACTTTTTCTAGGAAATTCTGCCGTCCCAAGTGCTAGACGGGTCGCCCCGCACCAGCCATTGCGCCCAATGGGACAACAGGCGTAATTTGCCTAAATGAAACTGCCTCTCTGCCTGTTAACGTGCCTTCAGCTGATTGGTGGTACCAAAACCTCATTAATCCTTAATTTCTTATCTGCGGGGGAATGTTGTGGGGTGTAACATCTTTACCCCCTTCGGAACATTCGTCCCCGAATGTTGATTCATGGTTATTTCTTACGATCTTCATTATCTACCTTGGGTCGTGCTCGTTGCAGTGGATTCAATGTTTCCTTCCATGGTGTGGAATAAATGAGGGTACCTGTATCATATCCTCCTTAGCTTCTCAAGTCATTTCTTCTATGTTATTATTCCTCCAAAGTACTTTTACTGAAGCTACCTCTTTGGTTCGCAACTTACGAACTTGGCGATCTAAGATAGCCACTAGAGTTCTTTGTAAGATAGGTCATTTGTGAAATGAATATCTTCAATAGGGGTAATATCAGATGGGTCAGCCAGGCACTTGTGAAGCATGGACACATGGAATACTGGACGCACTGCTCCCAATTTCGAGGGTAGCTCAAGCTTATAAGCCACTTGATTGACTTTCTGAATAATTCAATATAGTTTGATATACCGGAGGCTGAGTTTTCCCTTTTTACTAAATTTCGTCATGCCAAGAACTTCAAATCTCTTTGTCAGTTATCAGAGTAAGATTTCTGCCTGCTCTGAGCGGCCAATAATCGAATTCAAATCATTTTCACCTTTTCTACAGCCTGTTGAACTAACTCAGGATCCAATAACCTTGTCTCACCAACTTCGAATCAGCCAATAGGAGATCTACACTTTTGTCCATAAAGAGTCTCATACGGTTCCATCCGAATGCTAGCATGGTAATTGTTGTTTTAGGAAAATTCTATGAGTGGTATATGATCCTCTCAACTTCCTTTGAAGTCCAAAATGTAGGCTCGTTACATGTCTTCGAGCATCTGAATAGCGCGCTCGGCCTGGCCATCTGTTTATGGATGGAAAGCTATTGTAAGGTTGATCCTCGTACCTGATCCTTTTTGAAGTAATCTCCAAAGGGTTAGCCGGAAACTTGGCACCTCTGTGCGATATAATAGAAATTGGAACCCCACGAAGTCGTACTACCTCCTTAATGTATAACTTAGCGTAATCTTTAGCCGAGAAGGTAGTCTTAACTGGTAGGAAGTGAACTGACTTGGTGATTCGATCCACGATAACCCATATGGAATCAAACCTTCAGGGAGAAAGTGGTAATACAGTAACAAAATCAATGTTGATCATCTCCCATTTCCAGGTCGGAGTTTCTATATTCTGGAGCAGTCCTCTAGGTTTCTGGTTTTCAACCTTAACTTGTTGGCAATTTGGACATTGAGTGACGTATTCAGCAACACTCCTCTTCATGTTATTCCATCAGTACTGCTATTGAAGATCATGATACATCTTGGTTCCCTGATAATAGAATATCGGGACCGATGAATCTCTTCCATGATCTGCTCTCGGAGTACCCCGACATCAGGCACGCACAACCGGTCCTGCTATTTAAGGACCCCGTCCTCAGATAATTCGAACACTTGATTCTTTTGAAAGGGAATTCTTTCTCTTATCCTTACCAATGCTGGATCGTCAAATTGTTGTACATTTACTTCTGCCACTAACAAGGACTCGACAACATTTCGAATTGTGGCTCTTCTATTACCGGTATCAAGTAGTCCTACACTTAAGTTAGCCAACCGGTACAAGTCTTTAGTCATCTCCAACTTATGCTTTTCCACATGTCGTAGACTGCCCATGGATTTCCAACTTAATGCATCGGCCACAACGTTTGCCTTCCCTCGGTGATACAGAATAGCAACATCATAATCCTTTAATAATTCAAACCACCTCCGTTGTCTTAAATTCAGCTCTTTTGTTTGAATATGTACTGCAAGCTTTTGTGATGCGTGAATACGTCAACATGAAATCCAAATAAGTAATGGGGCATATCTTCAGGGCAAAAATGACGTCCGCTAGTTCAAGATCGTGGGTCGGGTAATTCTGCTCATGTTTCTTTAGTTGCCTCGAAGCATATGCAATGACCCTACCGTGCTGCATCAGAACACTTCCCAATCCCACTCTCGATGCATCACAATATATATTATAAACCTCGGGTCCTTTAGAAAGAGTTAGAACTGGTGTTGAGGTTAGGCTATCTTTTAACTCTGAAAGCTCTTTTCACAATCATCGGTCCACTGAAATTTAGCTGTCTTATGCGTTAACTTCGTTAATGGAGCAGAGATGGATGAGAAATTCTCCACAAATCTTCGGTAATAACCGGCTCCCAAGAAGCTGCGTACCTCCATAGGAGTTGTTGGTCTTGGCCAGTTCTTAACTGCTTCAATCTTTTGACTGTTGACACTGATACCTGATTCGCTCAAATTACACCTTAACAATAGTGTAAGCGATCGATGTCAAATATAGTAACCCAACAAGGTTGGGGTTGAATCCCACAGGGAATAGGCGTGAAACGATTTTCCAATTAAAGCAATACTTTACTTAGTCGTAATTCTATCAAGTAGCCAAATAAAATAAAGAAGTGTTTAATATGTAAGAAAGGAAAACTGAAAACTAATGTTTAAGAATAGTTTGAATGTGAGAACTATGAATTTTAAGAAACCAAGGTTGTATCCCCCTAAAAGTAGTAGAATGTTCTTGATATTGATATTGAATTTCGTTCTTGATATGCAATTGGTGTCTACTGTATTTATCCAATATTTCCCAATATACGAATAATGTATCCTCTTACGATTCTTCCGAATACAAAAGAGTCGATCTTAAGAACAACCAATTATTTGCCAAATTAAAATCTACTTATTCCTAAGAGATTTCGTTAAACAAGGTTTAAAGCCTTGAATTTCTGTTATTTATAGCTACCAAACCCTATCTCACTTTTTCAAGATAAGATAGCCTTAATTGGCATTCGTTAATGTTTGCAACCACTAACGATTAATTGAAAACGAGAAATAAATAAACATCAAGCTTCTTTCGAAAATGGAATCAATATCAAACTCTCAATCACATTCCACCCATCTAGGGTTCACAACCTCAGCATTTAAGTTTAGCTAAATATGCTGAGAAGTAAAGAACAAGGAAGATTAATTGAAGTCATCTTACAAAAATATAGAATTTGCACTTTTTATCACCCAAAAGCTTCTCTCAATTCGAAAGTAATCAAAAGCCGTACTTTGCACTCTGAATTCTGACAAGTATCCCTTCACAAAACCCTATAAAAGCTATTTATAGAGGCCCAAAACCCGAGGCGAGCAACAGTCAGTTTTGCCCTTGTTGCACTTATACGAATCGCATTCCTGTCACAGAACAGGAATGCGGTTCGCAAATCTTCCTATTCCGTCGCAAATCGCACCAGTCAGCTTTACTCTTGTTGCATGGATTTGCGGTGCGCATGTTGACTTTGCGATTGCAGAATGCGATCGCATTCTTCACACTATTTTTCACCCAGACTCTGTTCGTGTTTGCGATGAGAATGCGGTTCGCATTCCTATTTTGCGGTCACATTTGCGACCGCATTCTCAACCTGAAAGTTGTCTTAAAGTTCTATCTACATCTGCGATCCACCTGCAAAGTATGCGACTCGCATAGCTGTTTTGCGATCACATAATTGCCTCTGGGAAGCTCTTGACCTCTTTTTCTTGTCTTTAGCTGGCTTTTTGGACTTCTTTTTCATACTTTTGGATTTCTTCACTCAAATACACTACAATTACACTAAAATTACGTAAGTATCGTGATAATTAACAAGTAGAACAAGTCAAACTCTAAACAAATAGTATCAAAATGTGCCGAAATTACCCGGCACATCAACACCCCCAACATAAACTCTTGCTTGTCCTCAAGCAACTAACACGACACTTTCCTAATCTAGACTATACTTATCAAATATGAAGCAATACTGACCATGGACGATTTTTGTTGTTAAAGTCTCAAGCATAACCCTTTTCAACCACTGTACCCCCCCTTTAAATCATTAATATGTTCAAAGACAACCAATCAATTAGTGAACTTTGAGCCTCAACAAAATAACTAAAGGCTACTTTCAGCTGAATCTACTTATGCTTAACTCAAAGCTCAACTGACTATCAACCTAGCAGTGTATGTGCCCTCACTAGAAAGAAAGTCCCACTCTCACAATATTTATTATAGCAAAACCAAGGGACAAAAGTACTAGTGCACTCGTTCTCATAACAGAACTTCAAGTGTTACCACATGCCATGCCATAGGCTTGCCCTTATTTTAATTCATCGCCTAGTTATAGGAACACTCGGTTAGAGATCACAGAAGGACTTTGTAAGCTTGTAATGTCGGTTTAAGGAAGGGGAGGATGTATATTTAGATTATAGTGGCTACTTCCTCCTTGAACACTAATTACACGCTTATTTCTTTCAACCTATTGTTCCTTTTTGACCCCATGGCCTCAATGGCCTTACATTCCCACATTATACCCTATACCCCTCTTGCATACCTCTTTATTTGATTCTCAAGCTTCTTTATGACAACAAACATAGAATATTTCTCTTTTTTTTCTGTTTTTTTTTTTTATTTTATATTGAAGCTTCCATAAATTCACATGAGCTTTTGAAGTCCGGGGTCCCAATCTTATTTCAAAACCTTGCCCATTTTCATGTTGACCGATACCCCCAACTTAAACTTTTAGCAATGTTCTTAATGTTCAAGGAGGAGCGGGTTCAAAAGAGGTCATCTTTGATGAATGGGATAAGGTTGTAATGCGAAGGCCAAGGAAAAGGCTACAAGGCTCAAAATAGGGTGCTAGTGATATTCATTATGCACAGGTAAACTGAAAAGGCTAGAGAGGTTTCATCACTAACCAAAGAAAGCCTAAGATCATTTCTCTAACTCAGTGTACATAGGATAGGCAACGAAAAACCAACCGGGCAAGTTCTAGATGGCAGCAGTGAACACAAGAACTATCAAAACAAGGAGCTTACACACATTGGTACATCAACTGTTCGGTTAACATAGTTTATAGCTTTGGAGTTCGCATTTAGTAACTCGGGGCTTTCTTCATGTAAACATACACAATTCTAAGTAGACCTAGAGTTACTGAGCGAGCCTCAAATCCACCTAATTGATTTGTTATAGGGGTCTATACTTCATATATGTTTACATACTTGATTGTCAACAGATGTACCATCCTGGTCAATATACTTCATATTTAAAGGCCCGGTTCTACGATTACACCCTTGAAAAAGAACCCGACAAAAGAAAAAACAAGGGAAATTTATTGCTAACTATTTAATTATAACAACATATATACATGAATCATAAAGCATTACTATATAATGTACAGGTATGAAATGTCACTAAACATGCTCACAAGTAAATCAAATATACAGACAAAGCAAGAATGTAAGGCTACCACCCCCAACTTAAACACATGCATTGTCCCCAATGCATAAAATAGGATATAAAGGACAAGGGGCTCCCTGGTGGCGCAATTGCGCGAGGAGATGCAGTAGCCTAGGTCTCTGTCGATGCTGGAGGAGAAGAGTGAGTCTGGTCTGAAGCCGGTGGGGGAGCTGCTGAGCTGCTTCCTTCTCCCGTTGATGGCATCTCCTGGCAGCCTTATCTGCTAATGGTCGCTCAATGGCCTTCTCGATGTCGGCTTGCTCCTGTTCCTCCTCCGCCGTAGGCACAGCAATTTCTTTTCCTTTTGGCTGAGGGGTTGCACTCTCATTGACCTCTAAACTGGCCTCCTCTGATTCATCCCCTTCGAGTTTTGATGACCCCTCTGATGTCTCGTCATCAGTAGACTCAACCTGGACTGTAGGGGCAGGAGGCTGAGACACTTTAGCAGACGAAGGTGCAATGTCTGCCATAAGTGTCGTGAAGTCCAGGCCCAGGTCAGCACGGCCAGCACCCTGGTCACCCTCTTTAGGGAGGAGAGAGGATATGTCGAACTCTAGATTTTTCATCTTTTGGAGGTCGGTTTTCAGTGATTTTACTTCCTCCCGCAGTTGGGGTAGACCTTGCACTTCACCTCTTTCAATGCTATCAACCCTCAACTCAAGCTTGGTCAACCTCTCTCCGAATGCTAATTGTTGTTGCTGCAGCGGAGTTAAGGGGCCTGTTTAATTAGTGAGGGCAATGTCTTCAAGAGTTGGTCTACTTTAGAGTTTGCATGATGAGCAAGTAAACCAAGTCTTGAAATGGCTGGCATGTGCGAGGTTGATGGACCAGGGGTAGATGAGGGTGTAGTTTCTTCAGCCGCTGTAGAGGGGTCAGGGTTCTGGGGAGACAGGAGGTTTTGAGAGTCAATGTCTTCAATTGGGGTTGTTGTTGGGCCCGGTGAATCACTGATATGAGTGATGTCTATATCTCTCGAAGACTTCCCAAGTTTGTCTTGTTGTGGTAAGAATGGGACCTCCACCTCTTGGCAGAGGGTGGTGATCAAACTTGGGAAGGGCAGTGATGTGGCCCGCTGAGTAGCCCGGATGCCAATTTCTTGAAAGATAAGGCTCCCCACATCAATTGTAATACCCGTCATTATGCAAGCAATGAGAAGTGCCTTCTCATGCTGATGTCTGTTTCATTTCTGGAGGGTATTAGATGGGAGGTGACGAAGCTGAGCCAATATTTGCCCTCCCTTGTGAGGTCTTCCTTAAAGATTTTCTTTCCGGGATTTATCCAGGTCGCGATCCCCTTTGCAATTATTGACGCTATCCACCCCCGTTCATTCTCTCTATTAGAGTACTTTGCATCGTACTCAGGTGTGCTTGAGTCCCAATTGGGAAAGTAGAGTTCATTGATATGGTTGCTGCCACAAAACACAGTCTTGCCCCGAACTTGAACAAGGCCGGTGAATATTCTATTGCGTCTATGATATGCTGATCGGGAGGCTCCATAAGACGCATAAAATTCACGGACCATTGACTCTTTGTATTCCTTGGGGTCCTTAGTGAAATACTCCTATCTTCTCGTTTTTATGATTTCGAGAAAATGAGGGTATTTGTCCTACAACCCATTCAGACTCAACTTTTTCTCCGCCAGAATCCTGCGCTTTGCGAGCGCTTCCCGGAACAAAGACCTTGAACCTTCAATCCCAAAACGAAGTTGAAGGTCATCACCTTTCTTCCTTCGTGCCTCAGCAACTAGATCAACTTCTGGTAGGAAATCCTCCTCATCAGACTAGGAGGGGTTAGGTATAGTTGATATTGTCCTTCCCCGTTTGGGTGGTTCGGAGGTTGAAGGGGAGAGTGGCTTTCTCTTTTTGGCATGCTTTTTGGCCATATCTGCATAATAGGATATGTTAGTGACATTATCATCATTTGAGAGAAGACAAAAAATAGGAGAAATTATCACAGAAGCATAGAAATGCGGTGTGGTTTGCGGTTGCATAACTACTATGCGAACCGCAAACACGTCGCAATGTGGTGTATAACAGGTAAAAAGCAATCTGCGATGGATTCTGCGGATCGCATAAACAGTATGCGAATCGCAAATCCATCGCAAATCGATGTTATGCATAAACCTGTTCACTACATACGAATGCGATCGCAAACCAATCGCAAAACGAGATTTGCAATCGCATAATCGTCGCATAGTTTACCTGTGCTAACTATATGTTCTGTCTGTGTTCGCGGTGGATCTGCGATTCGCATAATGGTTATGCGATCGCAGATGGACCGCATGTGTCATCATTCTCAGGCACCTAGGGTTTAGGTATGCGGTCTGATTGCGGTCCATATTTTTAGTTTGCGGACCGCAAGTACCTTCATTTATTCATGTATGTACATCCCTCAAACACAAACCCTATAGTTTTGTTGCCATTCCACGATTTGAACACTTCTACTGAAGCTTAACCCTAGCCTTGCAAAGGTAAAGATAGAAGAGGGAGTAGAAGGTTACAGTACCTGATGATGAAGATTAGGGCAACAATAAATCCGCTCTTTGAAGGTTAGTGCACTGGTATGTTCCCTTTTCCGATGAAGATGATCGGAAGGCTTTCTCCGTTTCTGTCATCTCTTCTCTTTTTCGTTTGTTTGTTTGTTTTATGTTTTTTTTTTTATATACTTAGAATGAAAGGTTTAGAATAGGAAAAGATGCGGACACTTACCTGACGATTATGCGTTGCAAGTGCGGTTCACATAATTGAAATGCAAACCGCAAATTTACGAGCTTCGTCGCATTTTTGCTCATTATTTTTGCTCAACTCTATGCTTCAGTTTGCGGTGAGAATGCGGTTCGCATAACTCAAATGCGAACCGCAAATGGGCGAACTGCGTCGCATTTTTGCCCACTGTTTTTGCTCGACTCTCTGCTTCATCTTGCGGCACAAATGCGATTCGCATATCACAAATGTGATCGCATTTGTGCAGCATTTTTCACCTCGATATACTTCTGCAGTTTCCACACTTCCTCCTTAATTCTTGTGTTCATTCATCACATTATTGCATCTGAAAACCCTTCAAATAGAACTAAGTACAAATGTAACACTGAATTGTAAATAAACAAAAGCATGACATAAACAAAAACAAAATTAAAGATACCACACATGGGTTGCCTCCCATGAAGCGTTTGATTTAACGTCGCGGCACGACGATGCTAGGATGCCTCTGCAATCATTCTGTGGTTAGGGCTTGGTCATCTTTTAGAGCCAGCTGCTCTACCACATGTTTCTCTCCATCTACACCCAGGTAGTGCTTGATTCTCTGCCCATTAACCTTGAAGTTTCGGAGCCCATCCTCCGATGCTAATTCGACAGCTCCAAACAGGGAGACATGGACAACTTTAAATAGTCCTGACCACTTGGACTTCAGCTTCCCCGGAAATAGTTTGAGTCTTGAATTGAATAGCAACACCAGGTCTCCCGCCTTGACTCTCTTTTCAAGATCTTTGTATCATGGACGAACATCATTCGTTCTTTATAAACTGCTGCACTCTCGTAAGCATGAAACCGGAATTCCTCCATTTCATTCAATTGTGCCAGCCTTAAAGCTCCGGCTTCCGCCCAGTCCATGTTTAATCTCTTCAAGGCCCACATAGCCTTATGTTCGAGTTCAACAGGTAAATGGCACGCCTTTCCAAAGACTAACCGATATGGGGATGTACCAATAGGAGTCTTGTAAGCTGTACGATATGCCCACAGAGCGTCGTCTAACTTTCTTGACCAATCAGTCCTATTTGCGTTCACCGTCTTGGATAGGATGCTTTTGATCTCCCTATTAGATACTTCAACTTGGCCGCTCGATTGTGGATGATAAGGTGTGGCAACCTTATGCTGAACCCCATACTTGTCGAGGAGTCCTTTGAACACTCTGTTACAGAAATGTGACCCTCCATCGCTGATAATGGCTCTCGGGGTGCCGAACTTGGTGAAAATATTCTTCTTTAGGAACGTGGTCACACTCTGAGCTTCGTTGTTTGGTAAGACAACAGCTTCTACCCACTTGGATACATAGTCCACTGCCACTAAGATGTATTTCATCCCACATGAGCTTATGAAAGGGCCCATGAAGTCAATATCCCAAACATCGAATAATTCGATTTCCATAACAAATTTCATAGGCATCTCATGCCTCCTCGAGATTGGCCCTTGACGTTGGCATTGGTCGCACGACTTCACTAACTGATTAGCATCCTGATAAATGGTCGGCCAGTAATATCCACACTCCAAAACCTTTGCAGCTGTTCTGTTGCACCCATGATGACCCCCAACTGGTGAGTCATGGCATGCTTTCAGGATCGGTAGCATCTCTTCCTCGGGTACACATCTTCGAATGATGTTATCCGCATAGACACGGAATAGGAATGGTTCTTCCCAATAATAATTTCAACAATCCCTCAAGAACTTCTTCCTTTGGTACGATTCCAACCCTTCCGGAATAAGATCGCTGACAATGTAGTTAGCGATGTCAGCATACCATGGTGCAACTGAATTTGATACCATCAGTATATGTTCATCTAGAAAGGAATCATTTATCTCCAGCTCTTCTTTTTGTCTCCCTGATTCTTCCAGTCTAGATAAGTGATCAGCCACTTGGTTTTGTGTTCCCTTGCGATCCATAACTTCAAAGTCAAACTCTTGCAGCAGTAACACCCATCGGATTAGTCGCGGCTTAGCATCTTTCTTCGCCATCAAATAACGGAGAGCAGCATGATCTGTATACACAATCACTTTGGAGCCCAATAGATATGCACGAAACTTTTCGAATGCATACACAATAGCTAACAGTTCCTGCTCAGTTACAGTGTAATTCATTTGCGCTCCATTAAGCGTCTTGCTAGCATAGTATACTGGGTGAAGAATTTTGTTGTGTCTCTGCCCCAGCATCACTCCAATAGCTACACCGCTAGCATCGCACATCAGCTCAAAAGACAACGACCAGACAGGTGTGACAATGATAGGTGCCGTGGTGAGCTTCGTTTTCAGTTCTTCAAAAGAAGTGAGGCATTTTTCATCAAAGACGAACTTGGCATATTTATCTAAGAGTTTACACATTGGGTGTGCAATCTTTCTTTAATGAACCGCCTGTAGAACCCAGCATGCCCCAGAAAGCTACGGACACCTTTCACTGATGTGCGAGGAGGGAGCTTGGAGATGATCTCAATTTTTGCCTTATCTACCTCAATACCATGCCTGGAGAATTTATGCCCCAAAACAATACCTTCATCCACCATGAAGTGGCATTTTTCCCAATTTAATACAAGGTTTGTTTCTTCGCATCGTTTCAACACTTTCTTGAGATTCTTCAAGCATTGCTCAAAAGTTTCTCCGACTACTGAAAAATCATCCATAAAGACTTCGAGGAAATCTTCCACCATGTCAGAAAAATCGACATCATACATCTCTGGAAGGTAGCTAGAGCGTTGCACAATCCGAATGGCATTCGACTGAAGGCAAATGTTCCATACGGGCAGGTGAATGTTGTCTTCTCCTGATCCTCCAAGCAATATTTATCTGATTGTACCCGGAGTATCCGTCAAGGAAGCAATAAAAGGACTTTCTGGCTAGCCGATCAAGCATTTGATCAATAAAAAGCATAGGGAAATGATCCTTGCACGTAGCACTGTTAAGCTTCCTGTAATCCATGCATACCCGCCATCCGGTTACTATTCTAGTGGGAATTAGCTCGTTCCTTTCATTCTTGACCACCGTCATGCCTCCTTTCTTTGGCACACATTGCACTGGACTCACCCACGAACCATCTGCAATCGGGTAAACAACTCCTGCATCCAGCCATTTTATTATCTCTTTCTTCACCACTTCATGCATTGATGGATTTAGCCTTCTCTGGTGCTCCATGCTCGATTTTGTTCCATTTTCAATTTGAATCTTGTGCTCACAGATTCCGGCTGGAATTCCTCGAATGTCCGCAATTGTCCATCCGGTTGCCTGTCTGTGTTCCTTCAAAACTTGCAGCAACTGTTCTACCCGCACATCATTCAACAACGAAGAAACAATTACCGGTAAAGTATTATTGACACCAAGAAATTTATACCTCAAATGTGAAGGCAGCGGCTTGAGCTCTAATTGGGGTGGTACAATAATGGAAGGCTTTGCTGGAGGTGTGGCTCTATTCTCCAAATCTAGTGACAGTTTTGGTGGAGTATATGAGTAAGAGCCACGTCCTTCTAATGCATTCACTGATTCCATGAACCCTTCCAAGTCATTACCATCGAAATTCACCAATATGGCTGCCAATGCTTCACTTAAGCATTGCTCCTCCATTTTCATCTCGACCGCTTCATCTACTTCATCAACAATGCCAATTAGTGAGATGTTCTCATACTCAGTTGGCAACTTCATTCCCTTACTAGCTTGAAAAGTGACTTCCTCATTGTTTACCTGGAACTTTATTTCATTACGTTCTGAGTCCATAAGAGCTCTTCCAGTAGCTAAGAATGGTCTCCCCAATATGATAGGAATTTCCTTGTCCACGGCACAATCAAGGATCACAAAATCAGCTGGGATATTAAACTTTCCAACTTTTACAATTATATCATCCACAATACCAACTGGTCTTTTAATAGATCGGTCAGCCATCTGCAACCTCATGCTTGTCGGCCTCGGCATTCCTAGTCCGGCTTGTTTGTAGATAGCGAGAGGCATTAGATTAATGCTGGCCCCATTATCACACAATGCCTTAGCAAAATCGCGCACTCCAATAGTACGCGGAATAGTGAATGCTCCTGGGTCCTCTTTCTTCTGGATTGGATTTGTAGCTATGATAGAGCTAACCCTGTGAGTCATGTTTACCACCTCATTCCTGGTGGTTCTCTTTTTAGTAATCAGATCCTTGAGATACTAGGCAAACCCTGGCATTTCCTGGAACGCCTCCAAGAAAGGTATATTAACTGATAACTGCTTGAGAATGTCGTAAAACTTCTCAAATTTGCTGTCGTCCATTCTTCTAGCAAGTATCTGAGGAAAAGGAGGAGGGGGTCTAGGAATTGGCGGAAGAACAGATGATGTTCCTTCTGCCTTATCCTCTATTCCTTCCTGAGTCTCATCTCTGTTCAGCACAATTTTTGGATTTTCGTTTACCTCAGCAACACTATCTTTTTCAACTTCGACCTCTTTTCGAAGTTCTTCAGCTTTATCTCTTCCCTACGAT
Source organism: Nicotiana obtusifolia (assembly GCA_002018475.1). Taxonomy (NCBI): domain Eukaryota; kingdom Viridiplantae; phylum Streptophyta; class Magnoliopsida; order Solanales; family Solanaceae; genus Nicotiana; species Nicotiana obtusifolia. The sequence goes on along the minus strand of MCJB01025346.1, from coordinate 71,761 downwards.
GTCTTACCACTACTAGTCGTGACAGCCATAATATGAGCAGTTGGGCCACTTCCACATCCCTTAGGATTTGCAATTGTGTCGCTAGGAAGTGTTCCCTTCTGTTGTGGATGTTGTTCACGAGAGAGGTCCCTCATTTGCAATTCCAACTTTTGAATCGCTGCTGTGTGGGAGCCAACCAATTCAGTCATGTTTTTCATGAAAGTATCTGACTTTTCTTGGTTCTGTAATATCCTCTCAAGCATACTCTCCAGTTTAGATTCACTTGAGGATCCCTGATTCGAATACTGCCCTTTCGGAGGAACATAGGGGTTGGAGCTTCGGTTTGGAAAATGGTTACTATTGTTCCAATTTCCCCGACTAGGGCCAGTTTGATCATTCCGCCATTGTTGGGGACCTTGCCCTTGCGGGTTTGGTCTCTAATGATTTTGCGTCCCTTGACCCTGGTAATATTGCCTTTGATAACCTCCCTGAGTATTGTTGACATAATTCGCCTCTTCATATTCATCACTTTGCAATGGTTGCATTGGTTGGACATTCTCCACTACATTGACTTTCTTCTTCTGATTTTCTGTAAACAACTTTGTCAATACATTAACATTGGTGGAAAGTTCAGCAATCACCTGGTCTCGTTCTTGATTTTCCTTTATCAAGTTGTTCATAGAAGGAGACCCAATTGTAATGCCACCTGTTGTATCCTCAGAATGCCAATCTTGATTGTGTTTAGCCATTTTATCCAAAATCTGAGTTACTCTAGCGAAGGTCTTATCCATGAAAGAACCAGCAGCAGCATTCTTCGCTATCGATTGGTTCATAGGATCCAAACCCATATTGAACTTTTCCAGTAAGATTGAATCTGGAAAGCCATGGTTTGGGGACCTCACCAAATACAACTTGAAGCGTTCCCACGCTTCGTGTAGTTGTTCACCAGGTAATTGTTTAAAGAAAAATATCTTGTCGCGGAGCTCAAATTTCTTGCTTTGCGAAAACCACTTTGACAAGAATGCCCGAACCAGTTCAGGCCATGAACGGATGGAATTTGGAGGAAGGTTTTGAAGCCATTTCCTCGCATCTCCAGCTAACGAGTACTTAAAGCATCTCAGCCGTAATGCATCGTCAGAGAAATTATTTTGCTTGTGCATCGCACAAACACCCAAAAAGTTCCTGAGGTGCTGTGTTGGATCGTCATCAGTAGAGTTTCTGAAGTATCCTTCAGCTTTCAGCATCAAAATCAGTCCATGTTCTACCTTGAACGTAGCAGCACCTATAGCTGGACGTACTATAGCGTTCGTATCCTCTATGTATTCTTCAATATCAGCAAACGGATTTTCTTCCTGCTCCACATCCACATCATCTACCTGGTCCACCATATCTTCCTGTCTACAACAACCAAAACAAACAACGTGCAATCAAGTGAAATTAGACTTATAATAAAGTATACACTAATCAGAAATTTCAAAATCGTATTCCCCGGCAACGGCGCCAAAATTTGATTCGCTCAAATTATACCTTAACAATAGTGTAAGCGATCGATGTCAAATATAGTAACCCAACAAGGTTGGGGTCGAATCCCACAGTGAATAGGCGTAAAACGATTTTCCAATTAATGCAATACTTTATTTAGTCATAATTCTATCAAGTAGCCAAATAAAATAAAGAAGTGTTTAATATGTAAGAAAGGAAAACTGAAAACTAATGTTTAAGAATAGTTTGAATGTGAGAACTATGAATTTTAAGAAACCAACGTTGTATCCCCCTAAATGTAGTAGAATGTTCTTGATATTGATATTGAATTCCGTTCTTCATATGCAGTTGGTGTCTACTGTATTTATCCAATATTTCCCAATATACGAATAATGTATCCTCTTACGATTCTTCCGAATACAAAAGAGTTGATCTTAAGAATAACCAATTATTTGCCAAATTAAAATCTACTTATTCCTAAGAGATTTCGTTAAACAAGGTTTAAAGCCTTGAATTTCTGTTATTTATAGCTACCAAACCCTATCTCACTTTTCCAAGATAAGATAGCATTAATTGGCATTCGTTAATGTTTGCAACCACTAACGATTAATTGAAAACGAGAAATAAATAAACATCAAGCTTCATTCGAAAATGGAATCAATATCAAACTCTCAATCACATTCCACCCATCTAGGGTTCACAACCTCAGCATTTAAGTTTAGCTACACATGCTGAGAAGTAAAGAACAAGGAAGATTAATTGAAGTCATCTTACAAAAATATAGAATTTGCTCTTTTTATCACCCAAAAGCTTCTCTCAATTCGAAAGTAATCAAAAGCCGTACTTTGCACTCTGAATTCTGACAAGTATCCCTTCACAAAATCCTATAAAAGCTATTTATAGAGGCCCAAAACCCGAGGCGAGCAGCAGTCAGTTTTGCCCTCGTTGCACTTATGCGAATCGCATTCCTGTCGCAGAACAGGAATGCGGTTCGCAAATTTTCCTATTCCGTTGCAAATCGCACCAGTCAGCTTTACTCTCGTCGCATCTGGACTTGCGGTGGGGATGTTGACTTTGCGATCGCATTCTTCACACTATTTTTCACCCAGACTCTGTTCGTGTTTGCGATGAGAATGCGGTTCGCATTCCTGTTTTGCGGTCACATTTGCGACCGCATTCTCAACCTGAAAGTTGGCTTAATCTTTTGCCTGCATATGCGATCCACCTGCAAAGTATGCGACTCGCATAGCTGTTTTGCGATTGCATAATTGCCTCTGCGAAGCTCTTGACCTCTTTTTCTTGTCTTTAGCTGGCTTTTTGGACTTCTTTTTCATACTTCTGGATTTCTTCACTCAATACACTACAATTACACTAAAATTACGTAAGTATCGTGATAATTAACAAGTAGAACAAGTCAAACTCTAAACAAATAGTATCAAAATGTGCCGAAATTACCCGGCACATCTATACCCTCATCCGATATTATGCCCAAGAAAGGATGCTGAGTGCAGCCAGAACTCGCATTTGGAAAACTTAGCGTAAGACTTACTTTCTCGAAGCATGCGTAAAACCATTCGCAGATGCTCCGGGTCCTCTGCTTCTAATAGAGAATATACCAAAATATCACCTATGAACACGATCACAAAGATATTCAAAAATGATTTGAACACTTGATTCATTAGATCCATAAAAGTCGTTGGTGCGTTGGTTAGGCCAAAGGACATAACAAGAAACTCGTAATGGCCATAACTGGTCCGAAAGGCTATCTTCGGAGTATCTTATTCCTTGATTCTTAATTGATGGTACCCAAATTTTAGATCAATCTTCAAAAAATACTTAGCGCCTTGCAATTGATCAAACAAATCATCGATCCTCGGAAGTGGATACTTGTTCTTAATGGTTACTTTATTAAGTTGTCTATAACCGATGCACATTCTTAATGAACCATCTTTCTTATGAACAAATAGCACTAGAGCTCCCATGGGGAAGTACTTGGTCGGACAAAGCCCTTGCCAAGAAGATCTTTCAATTCCTTCAACTCTCTAGGAGCCATCCGGTACGGACGGATAGATATCAGTTGCGTATCGGGTGGAAAATTGATAGCAAAATTGATCTCTTTCTCTCTCTCCCTCTCTCTCTCTCTCTCTCTCTCTCTCTCTCTCTCTCTCTCTTCAGAGGAATACTGGGGAGCTCATCAGGAAACACATCGAGAAACTCATTGACAACCAGAACTGATCGAAGGGTTGGAGGTTTTTCCTCCGCATTCTACACTTGCACCAAATTCTAAATACACATTTTTGAGATCATATTTCGAGCCTTAAGGTAAGAGATAAACTTCCCTTTTGGGAGCTGCAACATCACCCTTCCATTCAATAATGGGCTCTCCTAGAAATTTAAAGTGAATAACTTTCGTCCAACAATCTACAACAAGAAGCAATCCAATCCATGCCCATAATAACTTCAAATTCTACATTTTCTAATTCATTCAAATCAGCCAGGGTATGGTGGTCGTAAATCATCACATCGCACCCTCGATATATTCGCATAACTACTGTAGACTCACCCACAGGCGTGGACACTTCAAATGGCTGAAGTAACAATTCAAGTTCTTTACCACATTTATCAGCAACAAATGGAGTAATATACCATAAGGTAGAACTTGGATCTATCAGTGCATACATATTAATGGAGAATAGGGTAGTATACCCTATGACCACATGTTACACCTAATGTTTTCGTACGTGAGAGTATGTCGTAAGTCAATTGATATAAGCTTAGAAATGAGATTATCATTGAAAGTATATATAGTAATTTAATCATGTTACCGTAGAGGTTACACATATATACGATCATGAATAATAGGTACCAAGAGGGTTCGAAGGCTTAGAAGCTAAACGCATTAAAGAAAATAAGTTTCATCGAAAGTCGACAAGTTAGGAATATCATAACATATACTTTTGGGGTGAGACTAAGCTGCTTAACATGGTAAGGAGGTTATGTTATGAGTTATTTTAGTCGTTTGATAGTCATGTGTTATGGTTTGAAGTCGAGCGAGTTTTGGAACAAAAGTTGGCAAAGGTCATCACAAGTTACATTCATAATGTGCTGAAATTTAGGTCAAATGTAGCCGAGCATTTCTGCAAACTGACTTGTAAATATGGGATGATCCACCTACCAATTTGAAGATCGATGAGTCTAATTTCTAACAAATTAAAACTTTCGTCGGTACGATATCGAAGCAGAGAGATATTCACGATTTTGTAAGACCGCGCAAGCAACTCCCAATGGGACCCACTTAGGCGGTGGTCGACCAACTTCATTTTAAAAACGATTTGGATGCCTATTTGTTGCTCATTTTTCGACTCAACTTAGTCTCCAAACTCCTCCTAACTCTCCTAAACAGGTACCATAAGTGGTTGAAGGGGAATCCAAGTGATTACACCATAAGTGGTTGTGGGCTCTGTTTGGCTAAAATTCAAGTTGTTGCTACCGGTTAAGGTGATTAAAACAGCCTACTACATGTTCTTGAAGTTGTTTGTGTGTTGATTGTATTATTTCGAAATAATTTGAGATGCTATTATTCTTAATGGGCTATTTCGAAAAGGTTGTTTCCATGAACTTTAAATTATTGGAAACTTTGGAAAATGACTTTTTATGATGCATTTATTAAAAATATATTGTCTACATGTCGAACTTGCGGTTGGTACTGTGCATATGAAGAGAAACGACAACATAACAATAGAAAATTGTACTTGTTGTTATTGTTGGATTGTTGGGCTGTTTGAGGGTGAATTAGAGATGAATAGGAGGTTATAAGTCCTCCTATTATACTTAATATCATACTGGATTGTTGTTAAGTTAATGAATGAATGATTTTGGGGTTAAAAGGTTCAAAAAGGATTTAATCCGAGCTTTCCACTCGTCGTGTTAAATAGTAGTTTCATTGGTGATGTTTATGTATTTTTTATGTAGATTGATTTGCGTTGCAGTGCTAAATGTATATAGTTTAAGGTTGTATGGGTTCTTGTTGGTTTATGGACTTGGGAAAGTAATTAACACAGGGGATATGCTACCCGTTTTAATATAAAATAAGCTTGTCGTTCGTTGTACGATAGTTGCATCTTTTGTAGCTTAAAGATAGCATTATTATCATTATTGTAGATTAAGGTGTGATAAGACAATTTCAACTTGGTTATTGGACAAACTTTGGTAAGGTATGTTAAGGATAAACCTTTCCATCATTTTTGGCATGATCCGTAACTACATGCGTTTAGTAACGAGACATAAAGTGAAGTTCGTATTCGTCAATTTATGTACATTATCCTAGTCTCGTCAGTTACAGTATTCTCCCTCATCGGGACTTTATATTTAGTTAAGTATCATCTTCTTTCAGTCAAGAGAGCAAAGAGTCTATATATATATATACGATATTACAGTATTTTCACCATCACCGAGCTATAATCAGTGTGCAGGCCCCTATTGGGCAACCTATGATCAGATGGTAAGTTATATATCAAGTCTACTATGGCCGAGCGCCTATGTGTGAGCCCAGAAACGCCGAGATACCGAGCCTAGCATGGCCGAGCGCCTATGAGCGAGCCTATTACTGTAGAGCAATTACACATATCGAGCCTTATAGGGTAGGACAACTGTTTTACTTACTATATTGAGAGAGTTGAGTAAGTATCAGCAGGTAAGCATATCTTCAGATCATCTTTCAAGAAGGACAGGTTGACTTCAGCACCATTTCTAACAAGCCAAGAGGGAACCAATGGTTATGCTATCTATTGTGACGCTTCGGGCATTGGATTGGGTTGTGTATGGATGCAACATGGTAAGGTTGTCGCTTATGCTTCTAAACAACTAAGAAAGCACGAGAAGAATTACCCGACCAACGATTTAGAGTTAGCTGCGGTGATTCATGTACTAAAATGTGGAGGCACTATTTGTATGGTATTCATGTTGATATCTATACAGATCATTAGAGCCTAGTATATCTTCAAGCAAAGCAATTAATTTATGTCAGAGGAGATGGTTGGAGCTACCGAAAGACTACGATGTTGATATTTTATACCATTCAGGTGTAAGGCCCCGTCAAATTTTACCTAAAACTCGGGATTTCGTGGTACCGAAGTAGGCTTATGTGTTGACGATTGTAGGGATCTTCATGGCGAGCTTGCTCGCCGTAGTTCGAACTTTTGGGTTTGGACAGTGCATTGGAGAATTGAATTAAAAACTTTGGAAACACAAGGCATTTTCTGCGGTCCATTTTGGTCGTAGAATTGATATGCGAATCAAATATCACCGCAGACCGAGACAGAAATTTGGGCAAAATATTTGGACCGTTATGTAGTCCATTATGTGGCTGCATAATCACTTTGCGGCCTCATAATACCTCGCAGATCTAGCACAAAAATATTCTGGAGGAACATTCTGCGGCACATTATGTGACCGCAGAATAGGTTTGCGGACCGCAGACCCGTCATAGAGTGAGGCAGGGGTGCCCAGTTCCGAAGGCCATTATGCGGCCCATTATGCGGACCACACAAGCATTATATGCGACCGCAGATCTGCATCGGGGCTTCCTTTTTTCTAATTTTTGAACCCGATCCCATTCTTATAAAATAGCCTTGAGTATCATATTAGAAGGGTAAAACATATATTTCTAGAGATAAGGAGTGACATAGAGTGAGAAGGGGGTGTTCCTAAGATCATCACTCATCAATTGATGGTCAAAGTTGAAGAATTTACAAAAAGAATTCACTAAGTCTCATCCTAGAGGTAAGGTTCTACTCCATAGCCCTCAATTTCATGATTTTACATGAAAATAGATAATAAGCCAAGCAATTCTTGGGTGTGGGAGTTATTTATTTACATGCGTGTACCATCAAGGGTAGTTCGAACATTGTTGAGCTCTTTTGGGTAAACTTTGGGTAGCAGGGTGAAAGAATCCACCATAGGAGGACCTTGAAACCGTAATGCACGCCTAGTGTTTAATAAAATGCTCAAGTGAGCGGGAACCACAAACTTCTTCCTAATTTATGTTCAATTTTGCTATATCTCTAAATAGATCAAAGTTGCTAGGATTCTGGGATTGTGTAGTGAATTAAGGAAAGCTCGAGGCAAGATATGTTGGCTAAACTCTTCTATTAGAATTGAACCCCACGATGTCCGTGTAAGTCCCCTGATGCTCATTATAAATTGCTTTTTCCAAATAAGCCCTGTGTCAAAATAATTATGCGTTTGATATGTATTTCAAAGATTCTTGTTATGTTGAGTTAATGTTTGAGAATGTGGTTTAAGTATGGGCTGCGTACTATTATGTTATGATTTAAAAGCATGATTCTAATGAAAGCTACCATGTCAATTGTAAAAGAAATCACATGTTCGTAAGATCCTAAATTGCTCAAATATGTGTTTAAAGTCTTAACTAGAAAGGCCTTGTTGTTAATTATCCATGTTGATATTTGAAAGTGAAAGAAGAGAACATGAAATATGATGTTTGGCCAACGTGCCAAGAATGACATTGCGTTATGGTCAATGGTGCCAATAAATTGATGACATGTAAAAGAATATGAAATGAGCGGTAATTCCCTTTAATAATAAATTCCTTGGGAGTATCGTTTAGTCACTGAGGAAGAGTAGGTCGGAACAACCTAACCCCGAAACTACACATGCCGCTGTTGGAGTGATTGAGGGGTAAATCCCCGTGTTAATGTGATGAGATTGTTTCCCTCATATGGGATGAGATTGGTGTGTTTAGATGTTTCCCCTTAAATGGGATGAGATTATTGCTAGTGAGATGTGATGTGATGTCGACCCACAAGGCATTGTGGTGAGACGGCTTAGCTGATCAGGCTGAGATCGTACGCTATGCCTCACACATGGTGGTATTGCGAGTGTATTTTTCGGGGCGAGACGGCTTAGCCGGTCGGGCTGAGATTGGACTCCGTGCTAAAACACAGTGGTGTATCGGTGCTAAAGATCTAACTTAAATTACTGAAACATACTTGAAATTTACCTTTCCCATAACTTGACACCTTGGTACTGTTTGAGCCCCTTATTGATTTCATGTTTGATTCTCCATTTACTGTTACTCATTCTATTGAGAGGGTGTTTAGTTTTACATACTAGTACTATTATATATGTACTAACGTCCCTTTTTTCGATGGCGCTGCATCTTTAATAGATGCAGGTGGTTCCATAGAAGGTGGTATTGATCAGTGATAGCAGCACACCCTCTCCTCAATTGACATGGTGAGCCCCACTTCTTTTCAGGGTCCTGTATCTCTTATCCTTTGTACATAGCGTTTTAACGTATAGCCGAGGCCTTGTTGCCGGCACTGTCATAGCACTTTTTTGTTTCTATTAGAGGCTCCGTAGACATAGTGTAGTTTGTATTTGTTTATGGGAAGGATGAATTAGTAATGTTGTAATGTATCATCTGTTCCACTTTAACTATGATCGTACAATGTACTATTTTGGAGACTTGTTAATGACTAATTAAAATTAACTGGTGTTATTCACATGATCTCTTACTGTCACATTAATGAAATTTATTCTTCTTTTTATTAATGGGTGAGTTGGGTAGAACGTATTGTAAAGGCTTGCTTGATCGGGGTACCTCGGTTGAGCGCCGGTCAAGCTCCCCGAGGTCAGGGTGTTACACTAGGGAAGGCGAATGCAGTAGCCAACGCCCTCAGCAGTAGATCTACGGGTAACCTATCAAATTCACAGCCAGAGAAGAGTGAGATAGCGCATGAGATTCATCAGCTAGCTAGTCTTGGAGTTCGATTAGTGTATTCGGGAGATACCGGAGTTACTATTCAGGACACAACAACATCCTTTTTAACAACTTAAGTGAAGGAACGCCAGTATGAGGATCCTATGTTAGATCATTACAGAGGTACAACCCCTCTGAAGGAGAAGACACCATTTGAGATTACAGGAGATGGAGTCCTCAGATATCGAGGATGATTATGTGTCCCTAATGTTGCAAGGCTGCGCTGGTAGGTTATGGGAGAGACTCACTAATCTCGTTATTCTGTTCATCCAGGAGCAACGAAGAGGTATCACGATATCAGGGAAATATATTGGTGGGACGAAATTAAGAATGATATAGCAGAGTTTTTGCTCAGTGCCCTATTTGTCAGCAGTTTAAGATTGAGCGTCAGAAACCCGGTGGATTATTGCAGGCTATGGAGATTCCGACTTGGAAATAGGAAGTAATTAATATGAATATCGTCATAGGCTTACCCCCTACCTAGCGTAAGTTCGATTCTATATGGGTGATTGTTGACAGACTTACAAAATCAGCCCATTTTCTACCTGTCAGGACTACGTATCCAGTGGAAGATTATGCAAGGCTTTACATTAAGAAGATAGTACGACTTCATGGTGTCCCTATATCTATTATCTCAGAGAAAGGTGCTCAGCTTACAACTAATTTTTGGAGGTCTTTCCAGAAAGGGTTGGGATTCAAATAAGTCTTAGTACAACCTTTCATCCCCAGACAGACGGTTTGGCTGAGTATACTATTCAAACACTTGAGGATATGTTACGGGCTTGTGTGATAGACTTCAGGAGTAGCTGGGCCGCTTATTGTGTTTGCGTATAATAATAGCTATCATTCCAGCATTCAGATGGCTCTATATGAAGCTCTTTACAGACGAAAGTGTAGGTTGCCTATCGAATGGTTTGATGTTGGGGAAACTAAGTTAGTAGGACAAGAGTTGGTACAACAGGCAGTTGAGAAGATTAAGCTTATACAGGAAAAGCTATTAGCAGTTCAGAGTCATCAGAAGTCTTATGCGGATAATAGACAACGAGACTTGGAGTTTTAGGTAGACGACTGGGTATTCCTAAAGATTACACCGATGAAAGGTGTTATGAGATTCGGTAAAAAAAGGCAAACTTAGCCCTCGGTACATTGGACCATATAAGATCATACGTAGAGTAGGCCAGGTAGTGTATGAGTTAGACTTGCCTTCTAACATGGAGTTTGTACATCCAGTCCTTCATGTGTCTATGCTCCGTAAGTGTATTGGAGATCCTTCTAGAGACGTGCCAGTTGATGATGTTCAGGTCACATAACAGTTATCATACGAGGAAGCTCCCATTGCTATACTAGATAGACAAGTTCAGAGATTGAGAACTAAGGACGTAGCTTCGCTTAAAGTACTTTGGAGAAACAATAATGTGGAAGAGATGACTAGGGAAGCTGAAGAAGACATGAAGTCTAGGTATCCTCACTTATTTCCGATTTCAGAGGAGGACCAGAATGAGATATCACAGCCTTTATGTGCGTGTATGGATTCTTGTGTTAGTTACCGTCATTGGTCGTGTGAGGCCATTGTTATTATTGATGATTGTGGCCTTATGTGGCTTTATATTATTGGGTTTGCTACATGAAAGGGGTGGTAGTAGTACTGTTACAGAGGAGACTCATCCAAAATTTATATAGATCTCGAGTAGTTTAACATTCGAGGACTAAGGGAGGAGAGAGGAGTGACCTAGGATATTAAGAAGTTAGAAATCTGATGACTCTGATGCCCAAGGGAGGAAAGTGTGAATAGTACGTGATATTTTGGGGAAGTTAGTATAGTGGAATAGAAAGTTAAGAATCCGATTAATAAGTTTACAACCAGAAGGTGCCGGTGCCTAGAAGATTGATTAACAGACTTGTAGGTGAAGAATGGATTAGGAAGTAGTTTTGAGGAGGGAGGGTGTCCTAACCTTGTGAGAGCCCGATAGCTTTTCCTTTGGAGTCCCGTGAAGGTATATTCATTTGGAATTGTTGAGTATTTCGTGCAAGTCTTGCAAGTTCAAACATTCGAGGATGAATATTTCTAAAGGGAAAATATGCTACATCCGGCGTTTTCATACGTTAAAGTTTCATCATAAGATAATCGACGTAAGCTCGGAAATAAGATTATTTTTGAGGTTATATGTATTTGTGCTATTTATAACAGGTGATAAGCAAGTGTGGTGAATGTTAGAGGGAAACAAATTGAAGAAAATGAGTTTCGCTGAAGTTTGGCAATTTGGGATAAAATACGGTCCAAATTATAATACCCCGTATTTGTGGACTAGTGCCATACAATGTACCACATGACCATGATAGTAATGTATATAAAGTATGTTAAAAATGATTAGTATTTTAAGTAAATTGAGATAAAATCTAATTATGTGGGTAATGGGTTAATTATTGATTTTAATGGGAGATTAACAAACTAATTAGAAATTTGTGGATAAGTAATTAGTGGAAACATCATCCCCACATGGCAGAAAGTGGAATTATTGCTCAAACCTAATAGTGACTCTTTGACATATGTAGCTAGGTCGCATATTTAGTGGACTCTTTGGGAAAGTAATCCACATAAAGTGGGGCCTACAACGCACTATGATAAATAGACCTCCCAACATCATTAAAGTGAGATGTATATATTTGCAAAGTAACTGATGGAAGGCCACAAAAAAGAATACATACGAACCCACATAATGCCATAGCAGCATAACTTGCAATTTAAGGGAGCACGGTATAACCTTTCTCAAGGACATCCTACAGATATTTCCCTACTTCGATCCGGCGTTACGTGTTTTGTCGCAATAGACGTGCGTTAGAGGGATTGTCAAGAGAATCGGCTCAGGTATGTTAAGGCTATCCCTTCTTTTCCTTTAGCATGATCCATATGATACAACAAAATGAGCAAATGACTTTATTCTTAGAAATACTAGGGATGCCTATATTCTTGATTCCCCATATGTCCTATTATTATATAGTGTGTTCATGGGTTTTAGAAAATATGTAAGTTGATAAACTTTATTTCGTGATATTAATCAAAGGCATATTGATCGTATGACATCCAGAGAGATCTTATTGACTTACTTCATTATGCATTGCATTCAGTTATACATGTACATTGACCCATGACTAGATGGCGTTATATACGCGTATATATATGTATATGGGGTCTGGGGAAAGGTTACGATGTTATATACGCACCACCACCTGATCAATTGGTATACATTGATGATTTTTCCCATTGAGGCCAAGTTGATATGATGGGATGCCCTCAAAGGCTTGATGACGTTCAGTATGCATTATATATGTCTTTTGGGCATGTTTCCTCACGTATGTTATTCACGTGATATAGTAGTTTATTGACAAATGTCATGCATAAGCTACCCTCGTTTCATGTTACGTCTTAGACGTATGATTGGGGTGTTTGACAGGTAAGACTCGGGCACTCGTCATTGCCCATCGATTTGGATCGTGACATGAGGTTAGGCCAGAGAGAGATGACTTGGAGGCTAAGAGGCCTCGTGGACTGCAAGGATCTACCGATCCCTATTTTTGTGGTAGGGTGCATCAAGGTAGAGGTTATGTGTGTCAGCCAGTTTAATTTGCACTTCGAGCTTCACGTGGCGTTTCAGATATCCATGGGTTATAGAGTACCCATACCGGATAGATTCTGCAGCCACGTCAGTAGGGAGGTTGCTTTAAGTGTGGGGATACTAGCCATATGGTGAAAGATTGTCCCAGACTCCATACGGATGTGTCACACTAGGGTATTCACACTATGAGTTCCACTCAGTTTGGTGCTATACCTACACCACCAGCTAAGGGTGGAGGACAGGCGGGCAGAGGTAATCCTAGAGGGGAGGCCATGCCTATTGTTATGCTTTTCCTGGTTGGACTGAGGCTGATGCACCAGATGATGTCATTACAGGTATGGTTTCGATTTGTTATAGAGATGTATTAGTATTATTTCGATCTGGTCCTATTTATTAGAAAGATTCATCTTACCTTGCTTCAGATATGGTTGTGTTTTGTGATTCTTGTACTCTATTCATGTGTCATGCCAGTTGGGGGATTCAATTGTGATAGCTTGTGCCTATCATTTTGGTTTAGTTCCTAATGAGGGCCATGAGGCTTGGGTGGACTGTCTGTTAGTAAACACAGTAGATTTTGATGTGATTTCTAGATTATTTGGCTCGACTTATGATTCGAGTGCTCTACAGCTATGGAAGTCTGTTACGCGTTGTGGTTTTGGTTCGACGAGATTGAGTTAGTAGAGTGGTTTAGTTGCTGAGATGTTTATCTTATATGTGATTCCGAATGGAGGATGGTGACCTAGTATTCATTGTGGATGGGTGTGTTTGTACCGGGCTATACGCTACGGTGGGGTTATGTTAGGGTGATATCTGTTGTGGTCGTTGCGTGTGTCTTGCTTGTTCCTGGCGGAACATATCCGTAGTACGGTATCAATGGGAAGTTATGTCTGTTAGACTTGTTCGATAGTTCTCTCATGTGACCCTCGTTTCATAATAAGTAGTATTTGGGTTGTGCTTGTTGGGGATTGAATTGTGATGTATATACTCTGGTGGAATTTAATGCGGCTTGTTGATCAGGTGAGTAGTTATGAGTTCCACATGTTTCTTGAATCATTGTCAGTGATGTGAAGGTTTGGAATAAGGTTCTAGCCAATATGAGTCTGTTTGCCAGTACCGGGCTTGGTAATATGCAGCTATTGTGGTCAGAGTTGATGCTATGGGAATATGGGTGATTGTTATGTCATTTGGTTGTGTCTTGTGGATGTATGCATGAGATGTTACAGCTATTTGAGGGTTATACAGTGTGTTTAAGTGAGAATCGGGTCCTTGATGGGTGTAAAAATTTAGTTCTAAGGCTTATTGGCATGATTGGAAGGAATAATCTTCGGTTGAGATGGTGTTGTCAGGATTATGTTGATCAGAGTGACGTAGGATCTCCTGTGGGTATGCGTATGGTGAGCTTATGCAGTGATTTGATGGCTTAGGAAGGACTCTTGGCACGTTCGAGGACGAACAGTTATTTAAGATGGGGAGAATGTAACGACCCAACCGGTCATTTTGATCCTTAAGGTTCGGTTCGGTGGTTGGAGGTCTTGAGTTGCTTTATATTGTGTGTTATGACTTGTGTGCATGGTCGGATTTGATTTTTGGATGTTGCGGAATGTTTTTGGATGAGTGATTCTCACTTTAGAAGCTTAAGTTGAAAATATTGACCGAGGTTTGAATTTTGTGAAAACGACCTCGGAACGGTATTTTGACGACTCCGGTAGGTTCTTATCCTAATTCTAGACTTGGGCATATACCCAGAATTGAATTCGGAGGTCCGTAGGTTGATTTGTGTTATTTTGCCGAAAGTTGGCAATTTAAAGCTTAGAATTTTGATAAGTTTGAATGTAGGTTGACTCTATGGCTATCGGGTTCGGATTTTGGTTTTGGGACTTTCAATAGGCTCGTTTTGTTATTTGAAACTTGTCAACAAAGCTTGGCATCGTTCAGAGTTGATTTGATAGGAATCGGACGCGCGGTTGTGTTTTTAGAAATTCAGGAGTTTCATATGAATTCCAAGTGATTTAGAGGTCCAACTCTTGGTTTTAGATGTTATTTTGATTATTTTGATTGTGCGAGCGAGTCCGTGTTATGTTGTTAGACTTGTGTTGATGTTTGGTTTGGAGCCCCGAGGGCTCGAGTGAGTTTCAGACACGTTTCAGAGTGTTTGAGGAGTTGTATATTTACCAGTTTTTAACAGGTACTGCAGATGTCGCAAATGCGAGATTTTTTTCGCATTTGCGAGCTCATATTTACGAGGAAGGACATCGCTTTTGCTAGAAAGGCTGGGGACTGCTTGGTTCGCTTTTGCGAAAGGGCCTGGGCTGGGACTGTTTCGCATTTTCGATCTTAGGGTCACTTTTGCGGTGAGCTCCTTGTTCGCATTTACAAACTTTACGTCGCAATTGCGACATCATCAGGGGTGTGAGGAGTATCATTTTTTTGAATCATTCTTTGTATTTTGCGGGGTTCGTATTTGCGAACCCCATGTCGCATTTGCGACACCTGCGACTGAGCATATATGTTGAGGGATGAGAATTTAGTCTCATCTTTATATCTTTGAACCCTAGACTCGGTAGGAGGCAATTTTGAAGAGGGATTTTCAACTACAATCATTGGGTAAGTTATTTTGATTAATTTCCAACTATTTTACATGATTATATAAGAGATTTAACATCAAAATGTTGAGAACCAAAGTGAAACTTTGAGAAATTTTGTCTATATTCTGAAAAATGAGAATTTGAGTTTTGAGAGTCGGTTTGGACTCAAATTTTGAGACAAAATACATACATAGACTCTTGAGTTATGGGCAGTCGGAATCTACCCTTGGACCCAGATTTTGACCGGACGAGCTCGTGGTTGACATTTGTTGACTTTTAAGGAATTGTGCAAAAACCATAGCTTTGTTTATTGGAATCGCTTTCTCTTGCATTATTTGGTGTTATTATGTTAATTTTGGTTAGATTTGAGCCGAGCGGAGGTGAATTGTTAAGGAAAAGATTTATTTAAGTATTGATTGAGGGCTTTTGAGGTAAGTATCTTGCCAAACTTTGTGTGGGAGAACTACCCCATAGTGATTGGATTGTTTGCACTATTTGAATTGCGTGAAAGGCGTGTACTTGAGGTTACGAGTGTGTACACGACCTTATATATGGAAATTTGACCGGTTTAGACTCTTAGGGTTCTGATGTACACTAAATTGAAATTGTTTTATCATGTTATGTCCTCCATTGTTAAATTCACTCTTATATGCCTTATTTTAAGTTGTTGGTTCATGTTCTATTTTTTATTGCAAAATATACTCATGCATGCTTTAATTGTAATTGTCGCCTCTTTATTATTGTGTTATCTCTTTCATAGTTGAATTATTCTTAATTGAAGTCATTGTTACATGTTATCACTTACTTTATATTTGAAGTTATTCTTACATGTTATCTCTTTGTAGTTGATTATGCTTAAGTGAAGTCGATGTTACATGTTATCTCTATTATTGTTGAACTTGTTACTCTTACTCTTACTTGAAGTCATTATTACTTGTTATGTCTTTCATTGTTGAGCTTATTCTTCCATTTCGTTGTATTGTTGTCATTCTTGTATTGATTTACTTGTCGTACCTCGTGTTACTCGTGTTGTTTAGCTGTGGGCTATATGTGGTTGTGGTATTGGAAATGTAGTTATGGAAACGTTCGGGTGTATGGGCATATGTGGTGCATGTTGTTATATTGTATTGTTATGTTTTTGGTACATGTGGGATTGTTGAGAGAATTATCTGGGTGTTTGCATGTGAGTTGTCTATGCTATTGTTACTATTGATATTTGCACATGCGGCGTGATAAGGCGGGCTATATATATTGGGGTTTGTGCATATGGCGAGACAAGTGGGATAATTATCATGCGCGTGTGGCGAGACAAGGCTGGCATTTACTTTATTATTATACACGCGGCGAGATAGGGGGGCTATGTCGGCGATGATTTGTGATGGCTTGGGGGCATTGTCATTGATGATATTTGTGTGGTGGTGACTTCTTGTGTGAGTCATGCATATTACAGGTTTTGTTGTGTTATTTCCAATGTGCCATTCGGTGTCTCTTATCTTACTTTTTGATTCGAGCTGTGGTAGTACAATTGCACAAGCATACACCGTAATTTGTCACTTGTATTAGTCCAAGAATATGAACCTTGATGTTTGTTGATCATTTACATGTATTCTTGTATACTTGCCTTCTGTGCCTGAGTTGTACAATTGGCACGTGAGTTGTCCATGTGGATATGAGATACTGTTACCATTGGCACGTGAGTTGTCCATGCGGATATGAGATATTATTACTGTTAGCACGTGAGTTGTCCGTGCAGATATGAGGTATTAATTGTATTGGCATGTGAGTCGTCCGTGCAGCATGTGAGTTGTCCGTGCGGTTGTGATTGGTAATGCGGGAACAAGATTCCAAGTGATTAGGGTTCATGATTTGGGACCCGTGATTTGTGATTATGAGGTGTGGTACCTCCGGGTAATTCTTGTATAAACCTTTTGTGAGAGCGATTGATTATTGGGTAGTTACTTGTTTTTCCTTACTTGGTTTCTCTGGACTTTAACTGTATTCTGCTTACTTTACGGTGTTATTACCCGTTTGTTCCTTGTTGCTAATTGTTGCTTCTGGTTTCCATTTGCAAGTATTGTATTGTTATTCTTACCATGTTTAGTTTTATATTAATATTGTTCCCTATTAGTTTTATATTCATACTTGTACAGGTTATTATGTCTAGTAGGTGTCTTGACTGTCCCTCGTCACTACTCCACCGAGGTTAGTCTTGATACTTACTAGGCACCGCGTTAGTTTATTCATGCTATGCTTGCTGCATATTTTGTGCAGATCCAGGTATCTCGAAGTGTGCTAGTCATTCGATTGTTGATCGAGCATTGCAGTGGAGACTTTAAGGTATACCTTCCGTCACGTTCGCCGGCCTCGGAGTCACCTTATGAAGTTTTACTTTGTACGGTTTATTTCTATTCCAAACAGGAATGTATTGGACAATCTTCGTTACTCTAGAAAGACGTATGACTTGTACTACTGGATTTGGGATATTATACATCTATTGATGGTTGTTTCCTGTATATAGAAAATACTAGTTCTTAACTTATAGTTAATTGGTTTAAATCTGCCGTTAACTCAGTATGTGGTAGGCTTACCTAGTCTTATAGACCAGGTTCCATCACGACTCCTAAGGAAGGATTTTCGGTCGTGACAGATACTCATGTGGTTATATAAGGCTAGGGGTTGATACGCATGCGGTGAGATAAGGTGCACTTGATACTCGTGTTGCTACTAGGGGAACTACTTGAAGCCAGACAGTGAGATAAGGTGTGCTAAAACGCGTGTAGTTACTTCGGGAAAAATGATTTTTAAAACTAAATGTAAGGCTCACACGGTGATAAAAGTAGAGATTGTGATTGAAATTTTGAAATGTGAATACGAGGTAGTACCTCGGTTGTGATTCTTGTTGTACATTCCATGTTGAAAAGTTTATTTGGCTTAAAAGTTCATGTTGTTTTCTTCCTTGTCTTACATATTTTGTCCGTATTTGATTACTTGTGGTTCTTGTTATATGTTCCCATCCTGTTGCCTTTTTGCTTTAAATTATGTCATTAGCTTACGTTACTAAACTATTTTGTTATTATTCATTTCTCCACTTTCTGTGACTTATCGTTATTATATTTTGTTCCGTTTATCATATCCTAGAAGGTGTCTGACCTGGCCTCGTCTCTACTCTACCGAGGTTAGGCTTGATACTTACTGGGTACTATTGTGGTGTACTCATACTACGATTCTGCACATTTTTGTGCAGATCCAGGTACGTCTTCCCGTGATGGACGCTAGTGATTGATTGGTTAGGTGCTTTTCGAAGACTTCAAGGTATACCTGCTTGACGTCCACAAGACTTAGAGTCACCTTCTATTATCTTCATATTATTGTAATTTTGCTTTATCAAATAGTGTAGTAGTAGAGGTTTTTAGAATATTATGTAGAGCTTATGACTCAATTCCACCAGTTTTGGGAATGATGTTGTTGAGGTCTATTTTGGGAGTTAAAATGAGCTTATCGGTTTTATTTTATTATCTCAGTTTTGATATATTTGTTAAGCTATTAATGAATGTTAGGCTTACTTAGTCTTAGAGACTAGGTGCCACCACGACATCCTAAGGTGGGGAATTGGGGTCGTGGCACCAACCCCATCTAATCAATAAGTAACAAGTCAAACCTTAGGTTGAATGCAGTGACGAGCTCAAAAGAAACAGTCAGAGACCAACATAATAACCAATAATAGCTCAGGATATAAAGGAATAATATTAGTATTAACTCAATAATATTGTGTTCAGCTTGTTCACATTTTCGGAACTTAGACATGCTTTCAAGTATATCAGTTAAAAACCGAACACGTATAAAATATTTCATTTATCAACTAGCATGAGGAAAGTACATCTCTAAGCCTATAAAATATACATGTCAAACAAACAATATCACCATGGATTCATCAAGAATAATCACACTTAGCACAGTATGAGTGTCTGGCATAATTGAGCACCATCAAGCACGTATATGAAACTGCCTTCGCCCGCTGCTGGTACGTTAGACTCCAGAGGGGCGGATCCTGCCCAAGCACTAATCATAACCATATAGCCCAATAGTGAGGCCTGGTGCATACGCCTCCCCAAACCAACAACACTTAGCCCAATATGAGCCTGGTCTACGCGTCACCTCAAAATCGTTATCAAATTGGCTCTATGGCCGCAACTCAGTCATTAACTACGAATGTCTCTAATAATCAAATCTCACAATACTCAGTTCAACGATGTTACACATATGAGGCATCAACAACGTGTGAGGAATCAAACAAGCAAGTATTGAGATAGAGATATCTTACATGGATATAGCATCATGATTGAGAGCATGTGTATAATTAAGACATATAGCTCAAAAACAGAAGAATAGCCCTATCAAGCCTCAAACAAATAGCACATCACCTAGACATATGTCTAACATGAATCACAGTTCAAATAATAAAACAAGTAGGGAAAATACTGGTATAACAAGGTATGATAGCAGCACAAGTCTGGTAATAGTCTAAAAGCCTCCCTAAACCATGAACACACCGGTGCACATACACAAGCCTGTCACCTAGTGCGTGTGTCACCCCAATACGTTTCATATAACGTAGTTCCCAGGGTTAAATACCTTCAATTTCTAGTTTAGATATGTTACTTACACACAAATCAATACTCCAAAAAGCCCTTCCCACGCGAATCGGCCTATGGTCGACTCGAATCTAGTCACAAATAACTTAATATTATCAAATAATATTATAGAAATAGTTTCAAGCAATAAAGCTTCGATCATTATAAAGTCAAAAAGTCAACCCAAAAAGTTAACCCCGAGCTCGTATCTAGGAACCTGATGAAACTCATAAATTCCAAACACTTATTCAATTACGAGTCTAACAATACCAAAATCATCATATTCCAACCTCAAATCGATCTTTAAATCCTCAAATTTCATTAAGAAAAGTTTTTACAAAAATTTCCAATTTCTCCACTTCAAATCACTGATTAAATGATAAAACCAATGATGAATCATAAAAAATAATCCTAGTCAAAAACACTTACCCCATTCAAAAGCGTGAAAATCTCCTCCAAAATCACATAAAACTGGGCTCTCTAACTCAATATGTGATATATTGATCAAACTCTCAAAATAGAGTTTTAAAACAATCTACCTAGGCCTTGCCCTTCACGATTGCTGAAAAGCCCTTGAGATCCCAAAGAACAAAATTCACCAGCTGTTCAAACCTCTTACGCAAACGCAAGGCTACTACCACGAACATAATGACCAAACATCCTAGAGCTTCACGATCATGGAGCAGTCCTCGAGACCGTGATGAGCAATTTGTGCAACCACATAACATTCACCTTCCTTCTATGCGAACGCGGCTTCCAGCACACGATCATGAAAGCCACTACACCCCCAAAGCATCGCAAATACGGTCACAACTTTGTGAACGTGAAGAATAACCCGACAGCCTTCAACAATACACTAGGGGTCGCGATCACGTAGAATGAAACAAGAATTGAGAACCAGCAGTTCCAAAGCATGGAGGAATGGTTTGAACCCCATCCGAAATGTACCCGAGGCTTTCGGGACCCCGTCCAAACATAACAAGTAGCCCTAAAATACAATACAAGCTTATTCGAAGCCTCAGATCACATCAACCGACACGAAAATCACGAATCGCGCATCAAATCAAGCCTAATGAAACTGATGAACTTCCAACTTCTAAATCTCACATTGAACTATATCAAATCAACTCCAAATGATCTCAAATTTTGCATTCAAGTCCCAAATGATACAATAGACCTATTCCAACTTCTGAAAATAAAATCCAAACCCGATATCAATAAAATCAACTCTCTGTCAAACTTCTCAACCTTCCAAACAGTCAATTTTCCAAACTTCGCTAAAAAGCACTAAATCAACCTACTGACCTCCAAATAAATATCCGAACATACGACAATGTCAAAAATTACCATACGAAGCTACCAGAACCTTCAAAACCGCATTCCGGAGTCGACCACACATAACTCACATTCTGATCAACTCTTTCAACTTATGTTTCCAACCTTATGAATAATTATCCCAATTCACTCTGGAACCACCCAAAAACAAATCTAATCACATCGGCAAGTCATGTAATCACAAATAAATATAGAAGAAGCAATAAATTAGGGAATGGGGCTACAATATTGTAACAACCTGACCGGTCATTTTCAGCTCTAGCACATTGTTCGACGGTTTGAGACCTTGAGTAGCTTCACTTTATGTATTATAAGTTGCATGTGTGTTTGGTTCTGATTTTTGAGAAGTTCAGAGTTGATTTGGAGGAATAATTCTCAATTCGGAAGGTTTAAGTGGGAAGAGTTAACCAAGGTTTGACTTTTAAGTAAACGACCTCGGATTTGAGATTTGAAGGTTCCTATAGGTTCGTAAGGTGATTTTAAATTTGTGCGTATGTTCAAGTTGAGTATCGAATGGTCTGAGAGCGATTCGACCCTTATTATCAGAAGTTTTCATTTTTGAAGGTTTTGAAACTTGCTAAGTTTGACTTATGATGGACTTTGGTGTTATCGGACTCCGGACGGTATTCTGGGACCTTGGATAGGTTCATTTATTGATTGGAACTTGTGCATGAAATTTTCTCGTGATCCGGAATATCTAAGTGTGATTCGGACGCGTTCGGCGAAGAATGAAGGTTTGAAAGTTAGGAGTATTTATGAAATTGAGTTTGATCACTAATTCATGGTTTCAATGTTGTAGTCCGTGTTCCGAGCCTTTGGACAAGTTAACATAGGGTATATAAACTTGTTAGAATAATTGGACTCGGACCTTGGGTGAGTTTTGGGGTGGTGTCTGACCACTTTTAGGCCCTTTTGAACTGCTAATAATTGATGCCAGGGGTGTAAATCGTGACCGTGGAGGTCTTGGCACCAATTGTGGAAACCAAAGTGCATTTCAGGCCTTGTGAATCGCGATCGCAGAAGGTAGGGTCGCGATCATGTAGAAGGAAGTTCTGCTGTCAGTAGTCTAACTTCGGGATAATATATCTAACAATCTATATGAAATTTTGGGATGATCTAAAAATGAAAGTTGCAGCCCAACCATTTTTATTTGGAATTTTGTACAAAAAGGCATGGTCATTATACCGAAGGGCGTCTGTGAAGAAGAAAACATAATTTGTACATCGCGATTGCAGGATTTTTGCCGCGATCGCGCTAAAGAAAATGATGCTGGAAAATTTGTTAATCGTGATCGCGTAGCTAATGACCGCGATCGCGAAGAAAGAGGCCAGGCAGGTGTGTTAAATATCTAATTTCTGGAGTTTGAGCTCATTTCTTCACTTTTAAGTCCTTATAATACATGTTGGGCGATTTGGGGTGATTTTTGAAGCCTATTTTCACCATATATCATAAGGTAAGTTATTCCTACTTGTTTCGAGTTAAATATATGGATTATATATGGATTTTAACATGAAAATGGGTAGAAATTGTGGGAATTTGAAAGAAAACCTAGAAATGGTAAATTTGGATTTTGACCTTGAACTAGGACATGGAATTTGGAATAAATTATATATTTGAGTTCGTGGTATTATGGATGATTTTTATCTTCAAAAAATGTCAGAATCTGAGAATATGGGCCAGGGGGTTGACTTTATTGACTTTTCGAGCATTGTTGCACCCTATTTTGCTCTAGTAAAAACAAGATTCAATTTCTGGTTTCTCTATTGTTGATGAAAGAGAGTCGCCACCTAATATTCAAAGGTATAGTAAGGTACCTATTTAATTACTAAAGGCCATGTTTAATAGGCTGCTAACCAGTGTGATTATGGGTAAGGGTTCTTGTTATCCTAAGGAGAAGGTGTTAGGCACCCCTTAAAATCTACCTGAGGTAGCTCCATAATACTTTAGACTAGATTTAGGACTAATTGACTGTACTATACTTAACTAGTGTTTAAAGAGTGCAGCTTACCCTATATTATGACATAATACCTACAAGGGAAGAGTGTAGTTTAAAGAGGTATGTGTTTATAGAAGAATCTTAGGAATACAATGTTTTATATATATATATATATATATATATATATATATATATGTGTGTGTGTGTGTGTGTGTGTGTGTGTGTGTGTGTGTGTGTGTGTGTGTGTATGCTTGAAAAGAGCTTTAAAAGAGTTTATATGAAAATGTTTAAAAGAGAAGCTAAGTTAAAACATTTTGTTTCTTAAAGGATGGAAGTTCATATTACACTAATGAAGTGAAGGTTTTATGAAAATAGGCCTAAGATATATCTTGATTTTAAATATTGGGATTGAAAGAATCGTTTGAAAATCCTTTTTTTGGGGCGGCAACACTTTGATCTTAGAAAGGAGTTGATTTCCTTTTTAGAAAATTAAGCTCGTGATTCAATTCTGCCTTTTTCTTTTTGAAAGAGGGACTGCGACCTTTTGTTAGGCCTTTAGGCTTAAAGGTCCTTAAGAAGAGTTGGCAAAGTATGATGAATTAATAATAACAACTCATGATTAGCGCGAAGGGTTAATTACTAACTAATGCTTTTTTTAATCCTAGGTTCTTTAAAACTTGCCTAAGTTTATATTAATTAAAAGATAAAATAAAGCATTTTACCCAATATATAATTGTTGTATATACGTGAGAAAAAGCAGCATGAATAAAATAAAGGAAAACAACTTAGTAGAACAATAGAATAGTGAAAGCAATAAATAAAGGAGTAAAGGGAAAGAAAGGACTATGGTGTTTGGGCCTTAAAGAGGTAGGCCCAGTAGTTACAGGGACGACAGCTGACTCTGGACTCCAGGATATAGCAATGCTAGATTTGGGCCTGAGTTCCTTAAGAACTCAGCAGGCCCAAGCCATTGTACATGTTTAAAAGAAGAAGAGACAAGGTCATTAGAGAGACAACACTATATACATGCCCATATATGAAATATGCAAAGCAAAGAGTAAAAGAAAGATAACTAATAGTATTTGAACACTAAGGAGGTTATACTAATGTGGTGGTTATGTATAATGAGTGATCCACATTGAACACCTTTCCTTTTCATTAAACACTAAACCCAAAGAGAATAACAAGTGTTAATGAATTAAGGGTTAAGGAGAGAATTCCAGTCAAGGTCGATGCCCATTTGAATATCCTGACACTTCAAAGTTCCCAAAGGTCTCAAGACCCTGGGCAATGCTTGTGCCGGGGAGAGCAACTCAATCTAGAGTTAAGCTCTACTCCCAAATACCCTTAACCACTAATGACTCATTCTTCCCTATAGGTTTGAGTGCCAATGAGGCTCTTTAAGTGTAAATGAAAGACTGTAACATTCCCTACCACTGAAGCATACCCTCTTCATAACAAAATAATATGAAGAACACAAAAATAGTTCCAATTTCTTATAACAATACTTCTAGTTCTAGGTGATTAATTAACATACTAGACAGACATGAAGGTCAAATTTCCAAATAGACACATAGGGAGGAACATCATACTGTTTTAGCTAAAAAACCAAACAATTTGAATCAAACATCTCAAAGATAGATAAATAGCACATAATTTAGAGCTACAACAGCTTAGGGACACATATGTTATTGCCCTAATAGATTGCTCATAAGTTGGTTTAACTCAAGTCTTTCAAACATAGGTCAATACGGTTTGGAACCCTTTGAAAACATTAGCAAATATTTCAAACAAACAGTTATAATCAGGAGCCTCTACAGGGGTTATTAGGAACACCAGCGTACAGTCAGAACTTAAAACATGACTACAAGTTTGCAGATTAAGAATGGAGTTCCCTAAGAGTACTTAACAGGATCACAAACCATTAGCCGCATTTCATTTTGGAACTAAAAATAGAACCACTTCTTTATAGGAGTGTAATGAAATAGGCATGTTATTTTACTCAATCAGTAATAACAAGAAGTTTCTCCAAGACAAAATTCAATTCAGATTAACAGGGAAAGAGAGAACTGACTGCAGTTTCAAAACAATATTCAAAAGTAAGAAGTCATGACGATAAACAAAGACTTGTGCAAAACTTTTATTCATCCAAACAAATAGAGATTTCAACCAAAGTTATGATCTCACAAGATAACCATTACAAAATCAGATTGTCGGTATCATTAAGGGTTTAAGAACAGGGAAACATCATACTAAGCAGACTTAACTCAGCTATACAGACTATGTTTAATAGCTAGACATAATAGAGTTGCATTCAACTTATAAAACAGTTAAACATTCAACATGACTATAACCTAATTCATTAAAGATAACCAAATCATAACAAAACATGTGCAGAGTGATCACTGATGTTCATAAAGTTTATCCTATTAAGATTGTTTCATACTCAAAGATACAACTAATAGTTAGACATAGATATAAAGCTTTCATAGTGATGACTCAAAGAATGCTTACAGGTTAATAGATATTTATACAAAGAAGAAAAGCATTTAGACACTTAAACTTCACAAGCCTTAACCAAGTGATGCAGTGTTACACTATGTACTTTCATGTATGTTCTAGCCAGAATAATATAACAATATCCCCAAGTATAGAACAACAAAACTCAAACTCAAAATAATATAGTATGATAGGCATGAAGATTATAGCAGAACATTAGAGGAAAGTCTAAAGTCTAGGTAGATATGAGAAATCATTAAGGCATGTTAAGCAGCTTAATCACATAAGGTGTTAAATACATAAATAAATCATAAGGTCACATAGCAACATAATCAATACTGATAAAAACATAATAGCTAATCATAGATCATCAACAAGTAATTATGAACCAGAACAAACAATCATAGACTAATGAAAACATCATAAATGAAGCAAATAACAGAAAGACAGTAGTATGTTTTTGATTTTTGAATGAAGCAATTATAGAGGGGGTGAAAGTACACTAACCTTTTCTAGGGTAGGAGACCAAACATGTTTACAAACTTAGCCTTATGAAAACCAAGATTTCAAAATCTTGAGTAGTGAAGAAACTCGAAAACAAAAAGATATAGTGATCAAATCAGAAAAGAAACCTAGTCTCTTAACTCGTAGGAAACTTTAGACTATTGTTTGGTGTGATTGTAAGTTGTTCGATGTTGTTAGGTGGTTCTTAGGTTGTGTTAGGTGAGAGAAATCGAGCCTCTATTTATATTGCTATTAATGACTTAGGGTTTCAGCTAAATTCAAACTCATTAGTGGAAGATGATGACTACTAGATGATGCAAGCATAGGCGAGTGAAAATCAGAGAGACGAGGTGAAATTCGTGAAGGATTTTTACCTGAGAAGTGAGGAAGTTGACCGTTGATAGCAAAATCCACCGAGTAAAGCCCCAATGTCCAGAGGTTATTGCATTTGACCTCTGGACCTCGAATAAACACAATGAGGTTCTGAGGAGGCTCCAATGCACTTTGATTTGAACGACCACAAGAAAGTCTCGGACGATTTGAAATTTCAACCTTTGGTCTGTGACTTCAACATTAGGGCTTTTGGAATTAAATGGTGGAAACGAAAAGAGTGTGATGAGATTTATCGTACAGAGATAAGACGGATGGCCATGCATGCCATGGATTTGAAAAACCATAGATGATTTGAAGTTTCATCTCCAGGTTAGGATTTTCGGATTTAGAGGATTTGAATTTCAAGGGCAAAATGGGCAAGGATTCGGTGAGAATCGTGGTTAATGAAGGTAGAAGGAATGATTTCTGGTCATGATTCATGACCTTGCACTAATTAGTGCAAGGTTTTGTGATTTACGGGTCTGGTGAGTTTGAGGGAGATGAGAGAAGAAGGGGAAAGGGGGCACCTGAGTCTTTGGAGTGAATAATTAGGGTTAGAGGATTGGGGGTTGGCCGTCCCTAGGATAAGATTGCGAGAATGAATCTGGGCCGTTGGATCATTGGATCAGCAACCCTGATAATTTGGGACTAAAACAACAATGATCCAACGGTCAAGATTAAGTCTCTGGGTCTCTTAAAAATTAAAGAGGAAAATAGAGTAAAATTGTGGGCCGTTGATCTAGGAAATAAACTGCTCAGATCAGTTGTGTTTGTTTTGTGAGTGTGGGAGAGTGGTGATGTGGCGTGCTTTGATTGGTTCAAATGGGTTGGGGCAGATTGCCAACTTGGAGAGACGGGGTTGTTTGGATTGGACCATATCCGGATCTGGGCTTGGGCTGAAATTAATTTAAGAAATGGCCTTTGTGTAATTTATTATGGAATTGCAATTGTAGCCATTTTGTCTTTAACCTCTTTAAAATTAATTTAATTAAACCTAATTAAAATCCAATAAAATGTAGTAAAATTATAACTATCAAATATACTACTAATACTTTGTTTTCTACGTTACGAGGCTAATTAAAAATAGTAGCCTATTTAACTAAAAATTGAGAAATAATTTGTCATATTAATTATAAAGCTTATTAGGTCTGTACAAAAAGATTATTTCAATAATATATAAATAATAACTACATTTGTACTTCTATAATACTAATACTGGGTGATTAATTTCAAATAATACTTAATAAATTTCTAAAAATAGGTATTTATTGATAGAAATACTTCCAAGATATTTATTATAAATTATTAAGTACAAGTAAATTAATTTTAAAAAAGGAGAGTCAAAATTGGCCGTCAACAGCTGCCCTCTTTGACTAGAGACGATGAAAGAGTTTTCGGGCAAAGAAATTGAACCAAAGCCAATTTTGTCCCGACTATAGGCATACATTGCAGGAATGGCATGAAGATCATGTGCTGTAGGAATGGGAGTTCAGGAAGATTCTGGGAGGATTTTTGGGAAGATTTTGGGAAGTTGGGGCCAAATTCTGACTTTGAATTGCTTACATACATCGGGCTTAACGAGGATGAGGCCTCATGTAGTTATGGAGTGAGGATTTTGAGAGAACGATACTCGCAGGAATTTCCCCAATATCGTATTATGACGATACATCGAGACGGAGGATTGGTCACTCACGATAACTTGAATTTTGCAGCTTGAGTTGAAGGATTTTAAAATTTTGAGTTTCACTGGTAGTTTTGTGCTTGAACTTAGATCCTTTGCCCGCTAATGAGTTTGTTGTTCCTCATAGCATTGTAGTTTGGTTTGCTACTTACAAAAGGTTTCACGTTGCGATATTTGTTCCTGCAAAAATTAAACACACACATACCCATATATTTCTATGCAGAATATATTAAGATGTGATGTAAATGATGCAGGAATGATGATGTCTGGCTGCCGGCGAGCCGTTATTTGGGATCGGGATGATGGGATACTTGAATTTGACTGGATTTGTTGGCCCGGTTGGGTGCTGTTCCGCAGCCAAAAGAGCATTGAAAAGTGTCTCTGCTTGTTGGGAGAGCTTGATTTGTAGAGTGCGTCTCCGCTTGTTGGGAGAGCTTGGTTTGTAGAGTGCATCTCTGCTTGTTGGGAGAGCTTTGCACTAAAATGTAAAGTGATCTCCGCTTGGAAGTGATTGACTTAAAATGTAGTCGTGTTTGAAGCTGCATGGGCAAACGTCAAAACATTCAAGATCATAGCAAAGGAAAAGAAAAGCATGCCCAAAGGATTCTCTTAACTGCTAAGCTAAGTTGCACCCATTGACTATCAGAATGTTGGTAACGAGGTTTGTGACTGTCTATTCTGTCCCCGTTGTGACGGAGCGGCGGTGCAGATTGATCTCTTAGCGGAATGAACAGATTGCTACATACAAGGCTCAGATTGGCTAAGTCGACGCCTGATTTTTGTACAGGTCGCTTTGATCGATTAAGCTGAAAGTTTTCTATATCTAGAGCTCCAATTGGTGAATTGACGTCTCATTTTTTACAAGGTGCTCCGATTGGTTATGCAGGTGGTTTGTTGTATACAGGGCTTCAATTGGTGAAGCCAACGTCTCGTTTTTACAAGGTGCTCCGATTTTATAGGCAGGAGGTTTGCATTACACAATGTGCCTTTTTCGCATCAGCTGATTCTAAGGTACCTGCAAAGGATTCAAGGATTAGCTTTAGTTGTACCAGAAAAATTTAAGTAAAGGAGAAAGAGTGATAATCCTGGGAAAGTGGCAGATCCGTCATTTGCCCTAGAGTGGTCCTAACATTTCCTTGCTTTCTATTGGCCAACACTCAAAGAAAAATTGTTAGTTGGGGCGAGGGGTTGGTTTGTGTTGACCACGGTGTTGGTTTTGCCCCGGCCCTTGATATGGCTACGCCATGAAGTTCGGTAGGTGGAACAAATTACTATATTTTAAAAAATATTTTGAATGTTTTGTTTTAAAGTAAGTGACGTCGTTCCAAATTATGATATGCTACGAAAGGTTCTCCAAACGTGAACGTCGCTTCTTAAAAACTCTATCCTGAAGATGTCGATCCTTCGTGATGCTTTGACAACGTGGTGGCTTGCCGTTGTGACTACATCCTAATTCGAACTAATGCATTACAATGGTTTTTCCAAAGGTTATGACCGAAGCCTTTCAGGTTTCCTATGTATCCAAAATGGAATCAGGTTTGAAAGTAGTTCGTGGATGATGATAAAAATATGATAAAGATGATCGAGCCTGACTGAGGCAGCCTACGTATCCAAATAGAATCAGGTCAAGATGTAGTTCGATTAAAATAGATGCAAAATGGTGAGATTAAGAATGAAACGGCTGAGTCTGAATCAAATTGCCTACGTATCCAAATGGAATCAGGCTGGATCGTAGTTCAATAACGAAAGACGACTGAATCCTATGAGGATGGCCTACATATTCCTTCTTGAGGAAATCAAGACGGTGTAGTTCCAGAGCAACATACAAAAATGATAGTTGAATTTTTTATTACAAAATAAAGGAGGGAGAGAAACCGAATACTATGTGGGTTGCCTACATATGCCTCTGTGGGAAGTCAGGTTGAACGTAGTTCTGTTACAGCAAAACCTAGCTCTATTTGTCTTAACACATAGTATCTTTTGATTGCGTCTGAGTTGATGGGCTTCGAGTTAATTCTTCCATCCATTTCTTCCAAGATTAGAGCTCCGCTCGACAACACTCGGTAAACCACGTAAGGTCCTTGCCAATTTGGTGTGAATTTTCCTTTGGCTTCCACCTGGTGGGGAAAGATTTTCTTAAGGACCAATTGCCCCAGCGGGAACTAGTGAGGCTTCGCCCTTTTTTAAATGAACTAGCCATCTTGTTCTGATATAGCTGACCATGGCATACTGCTCCATTCTCTTCTCGTCAATGAACATGAGTTGATCCTGTTTGACCCATATCCACTCTGCATCATCCAACTTGGCCTCTTGAATGACTCTTAAAGATGGAACCTCTACGGGTATCACAGCTTCGGCACCGTATACTAACATGTATGGCGTTGCCCCAGTGGATGTTCTCATGGTGGCCCGGTAACCCAGTAAGGAAAAGGATAATTTCTCGTGCCATTGCCTATGATTGTCCACTATCTTTCGCAGAATTCTCTTGATATTCTTGTTGGCTGCCTCGACTGCCCCACTCATTTGTGGTCTGCAGGCTGTGGAGTTGCGGTGGACGATTCTGAATTTCTCGCGGATTTCTCTCAAGAGGTAGCTATTAAGGTTAGCGGTATTGTCAATGATGATCTTCGGTATTCTAAATCGGCAGACGATATTGCTTCGGATGAAATCTGCCACTACTTTCTTTGTGACTGCCTTGTAGGTAGATGCTTCGACCCATTTAACGAGGTAGTCGATGGCTACCAAGATGAAGCGGTGCCCATTGGATGCAGCAGGCTCTATAGGTCCTATCACGTCCATGCCCCAAGCAGCAAACGACCAGGGTGTACCCATCACATTCAACTCATTCGGCGGAACCCGGATGAAATCCCCGTAAATCTGGGATTGGTGACACTTCTGTACATAGCGGGTACTGTCACTTTCCATAGTAATCCAAAAGTATCTAGCTCTCAAGATCTTCTTGGCTAATGTAAACCCGTTCATGTGAGGCCCGCACATTCCTGCATGTATTTCTTCCAATAACCTGGTTGCGTATGCAGTATTTACACATCTCAATAAACCCATGTCTGGGGCCTCCTGTACAAGACTTCCCCATTAAGGAAAAAGTGATTCTCCAGCTTCCTGAGAGCTCGCTTCTGACTATTTGTAGCATTCTCTGGGTACTCTCTGGTAGCAAGGAATCTCCAGATGTCGTGGTACCACGGTTTGCCATCGACTCTTCATCTACATGGAAGCAATAAGCATGCTGATCCCTGATCTTTACCACGATAGGGTCGATGCAGTTCTTGTCTGGATGCTGAATCATGGATGATATAGTAATCCTAGGAATGTACTTGAACTAAATCTTCGTGAACTTCTTACATAACTCTTTTATGCAGTGCAGGTACGGAAAGATCTTGACATTTTTGGTTGACCACTCCCCTTGGACTTGGTGTATCAATAGATCAAAATCCCCTATGACCAAAAGTTCTTTGACGTTCATGTTGACTGCCATTCTGATCCCAAGGATGCACGCTTCATATTCCAACATATTATTGTACAAGGGTATCTTATCTTTGCTGTTGCTGGATAATGCTGCCCGGATTCCGAAATTAGGACTGCCCCAATTATGACTCCTTTGAAGTTTACTGCTCCATTGAAAAACATTCTCCACCCAAGGTATGACTCTGCAATATCTTCTCCAACGAATAATACCTCTTCGTCGGGAAAATACGTAGTGAGCGGTTATTAATCCCCGTCCAAAGCTTTCCCCTTGATTCTCTGGGAGGTGATCGGCAAAAGCTTTCCCCTTGATAGCCTTTTGGTTTATGTACACCATGTCAAATTTGTTGAGGAGAATTTTCCATTTAGCTTGCTTTTTTTAGCAGGTCGAGCCAAGATATCAAATGCATAATGTATGCTGACATGTAATGCCTTAGTTTTTGGACAATCCAAGGCAGAGCACAACAAGTGCGTTCTATCAAAGTGTATTTGGTCTCGCATGGCGTGAACTTCTTACTTAGTATATGGTTTTCTCATTTCTTCCCGTTTCGTCATGCTATCCCAGCACACATCCGAAGGCATTATCCAAGACTGACAAATATAGTAACAATGGCTTCCCGGGCTCGGTGGGAACCAGCACTAGTGGATATGATAAATACTCCTTAATTTTGTCGAAGGCTTTCTGACACTCTTCTGTCCATTTTGTGGCAGCATCCTTTTTCAGCAACTTGAAAATGGGTTCACAGATTACCGTGAACTGGGCTATGAAACGACTGATGTAATTCAATCTACCCAGGAAACTCATCGCATCTTTCTTACTCTTGGGTGGCGGAAACACCTAAATGGCCTTGATTTTTTATGGGTCCGACTCTACCCCTTTTTCTATACGATGAAGCTTAACAATTTTCCAGCACGGACTCCGAACGTGCATTTTGCCGAGCTCAATTTCAAGCTGTACCTCCCCAGGTGCTCGAAAAACTTCTTCAAATCGTCCAAGTGCTCTGAACTCTTCTGAGACTTGATGATGATATCATCCACATATACTTCGATCTCCTTGTGAATCACGTCGTGAAAAGGGCTCGTCATGGCTCTCATGTAAGTGGCGCCGGCATTTTTGAGACTAAACCGCATGACTCTATAGCAGTAAACTCCCCAAGGTGTGGTGAAGGCTGTCATTTTTACATCTTCCACGTGCATCAAGATCTGGTGGTATCCAGCGAAACAATCCACGAAGGCCTGTATTTCATGCTTCGCATAGTTATTGATGAGGATGTGGATATTTGGTAAAGGGAAGTCGTCCTTTGGGCTAGCTTTGTTGAGATCTCGGTAATCCATGCATATCCTGATCTTTTTGTCTTTCTTGGGTACTGGGACGATATTTGCCAACCAACTGGGATAATTGGCGACCCCTACCACATTTGCCTTTATCTATTTAGTTACTTTCTCTTGTATCCTCAGACTCAAATCAAGCTTGAATTTTCTGGCTTTTTGCTTGACCGACGGTCTGGCGGTATTGGTAGGCAGTCGATGCGTGACATGTTAGTACTAATCTAGGCATATCGTCATATGACCATGCAAACACATCCATGTATCGTTGAAGGAGCTCAACCAGTTTTCCCTCTGCTCAGCTTCTAGATTAATGTTGATTCTGGTTTCTTTCACGTCTTCTTCACTTCCGAGATTGACCATTTATGTTTCTTCGAGGTTGGGCATTTTTTGAATCTCCAACTGTTCGATCTCTTGTAGGAGACCGTCTGGCATCATACTCTTGTCGCATTCCTCGTAATCTTGGTTGTTTCGCTCAATGGTTTTGTTAAATGTCACAATCGTGGAACGCAAGTTTTTATCATTTTGATTACTGAAAAGAAAAACTAAGTATAAATGAAGCGGTAAATATAGTTGCAATATTTTAGGAAAATGACTCTTTTTATTTCATCAAAAGAGGAACATCTAAGCGTTCAAAAGAGGCAAATGACAAAAAGGTATAGACACGGTGCAGGCCTCAATTGACCGTGTGCTTTTCAAAAGAAAACTTTTATAGTCTTACACTACCAAGACTCCTCGGAAACCAAAGATGGACTACGGTCCAATTCTGCAGCTCCTCTCCTAGTTCGGCATTCCTTGTGGTCGGTTTCTTGATGTTAGTTCCTTCGTAGTATTCTTCAATCACATACACAAACAACCTTCCCATTCCATTGATGATATCATCTTCTGGTGTTGAACTTTGGCCCGTACCCAAAACATTCTGTGGCACAAAAACCTTTTTTTCGCAACTACTGGTATGAGTTTTCCCCACTGGAGGCTGATATCCTAACCCGTTTTCTGGTATTTATCCATATTTCATCATCTCCCTCATAGAAATCTTGGATCTATGCGACGACCGCATTCCAAAAGTGGTCTGCATGATTTCCACTACATGGAAAGCAACCCTGTCTGGCCCTTCAATAAATGGGACTGTGTACTCCAAATAAGCTTATTGACCCCATTAGCCATAGACCACGATCTCCTTACATTCCCACTCAAATTTCATGCATTGGTGTAGGGTGGATGGGATGGCCCCTGCCATGTGTATCCAGGGTGTTCCCAGCAGCAAGTTTTATGAAGAACAAATATCCATTACTTGAAACAATATGGGAAATTCAACTGGCCCGATCTGCAAAGCCAAATAAATTTCTCCAGTAATATCCTTCTACGAACCATCAAAAGCCCTTACCCTCACACGACTTTCCTTGACTTCTCTCAGATGGATTTCCAACTCCCACAGAGAAGAGAGCAAACAGATGTTGACTCCTGACCCTCCATCAACAAGTTCTCAAGACACCATCTCGTCCCCACATTTGACAGTGATATGAAGAGCTTTGTTGTGACTTACACCTTCGATAGGAAATTTGAATCTTCTGAAAGTGTCATATTTGCTTCAATCATTTTTCCAATTGTCGCAGCCAGCGCCTCACAGGTGGTGTTTCTTAGCATGCTTACCCCACTTAGTAATTTCGTTAGGGCATCCGTATGACTATCGGAGCTCATCATCAAGTCTGTGATTGATATTTGCACCGGAGTTTTCTTCAGTTGTTCCTCTACTAAGTACTCTGTGGTCGACATTCTCTTCCAGAATTCTGCGGCTTCTGCGTCTGTTATGTTCCTTCTTTGAATCTGCTCTCGTTCAAAATTCCCTTGATTTGCATCTTCAGGAGCGTAACATCTCCAAGACCTAGTCATACCATGGGTTGCTACAGTGTCTATCAACTTGGTCTTCCCCTTTTGTTGGTATGTCAATGGGACAGTTTTGTATTCCCGATTCTCTTCGTCCCCTGTAGCTGATAAGTCTGAGCTGTCAACATAGGTCTTACTTGTACTGTGATCATCGGGGTCTTTTGAGGCGGGATCCTTGCACCCTGTGCATTTTCTATTGTGACAATAGTACCTTTCAAATCATATTCTTCGTCCAAGGTGATCATGTTTACCCCTTGCTTTCGGTGATTTGGCAGCGGATTGCAATTCACATTGCGCGAAGTCGGAGTGCACTGGATGGCCCCCCTCTTGATCGGTGTTTCGATTTCATTTTTCAGCTTGAAACAATCTTCAATATTATCCTATGCATGTATAAATGGCACACTCACCTTTTAGTTGCATCAAAATACTTTGAGGGATACTTTGGAACCTTCCTTCCATTGGATGTATCAATCTTGCTGTTCTCAATCTTTCGAACAATTGGGCTAGAGGCTCAGCAATCAGGGTATAATTTCTGGGATCCCTCTCTTCAAATTGGGACGAGGGCGTGGTGCATAAGTGGGTCAGTTTTGGTGAGTGGTGGTTTGGACAGGAGCATATGGTCACTGTGGGTTTGGGTTGTTATGGGCTCGAGGAGGGTTATATTGAGGTTGGGGTGGTAATATGGCTGGGTATTGTAGACTGAAGCACAAGTGGGTAGTGGTGAATGATTGTTCGGGGATTAAGAAGTGTTTCCATGATGTGGGTTGGGTTGATAGTATGGGATGACTGCTGAGACTTCTTTTTTTCTTCTTTCCGGTACCGATTGACCCGATTGGATAGCCTTGCTGGCCGCTTGCAGTGTAGCCATGGATTGTATTTTGCTAGAATTTATACCTTCTTTTAATAAATCTCCCATTTTGACCAGTTTGGGGAATTTCTATCCCATCATTCCCATCGTTTTTCAAAGTATATCCCTTCCTAGGCCCTGATGAATTACTTGGTTAATTCACTATCTTCCAACGGAGGTTGTGCCCCGGTGGTTTCTGACCTCCACCGACGTGCATATTCTTGGAATGACTCGGACAACTTTTTTTGTAGGTTTACCAGTTCGAACCTATCAGGAGTGATCTCTGTGTTAAATCGAAAGCGATTCTTGAAATCTTTTGCTATATATCTCCATGTTCTCCAGTTTCGCAGATCCCGGTGGGTATACCAGGTAAGTGCTTCTCCCGTCAGGCTCCTTATCAAAAATTTCATCCTCAGCTTCTCGTACCTTCCCACTCCAACTAACTTATCACAATATGCCCACAAATGTGCGTAAGGATCACCCGTCCCGTCGAAGATATCAAACTTCGGAGGCTTATACCCTATTGGTATATCCACATGCAGATGGATACACAAATCCTAGTAGTCCAAACTTTCACTTCCCCATGCAAATTTGAGGTTCTTCATGTTCTCTTGTAGCTATCACACCATGAATCCTTCTCCTTATGCCTAGCTTCCCTTTCTATCTTAGCGTATTGATCAATCTCATAAGGCACCCCAACCGTGGTAGGCGATGTAAAGGTAGGTTCAGAAATGACATATACAGGAGGAACATATCGCTCATGGGTGGCGGTATGTGCCACGGGTATGTGCTGATTTGGGTGAGTGGTAAAAGTGACTCCGTCACGAGGAGGGCGTACTGTGGAACGTAGGGAGTGTGTATAGGGCGATTAGGTGGGTTTGCGGGGGTTACTGGAAGTATGATTTGAGTGGTGGGGACTGAAGTTGGGGTGTTATTGGTTTGGCGTGATGTTGAAGGAAAGTGGTCAGGGATTGAATCCAAAGAAGGAAAGCGGGGTGGTTGAGGGAGCGTTATCATGGCCAGACGTGCTAGTTCCCTGATATGTTGTACTTTCTCCCTTAGAGACTCCATCTCCTGGGCCATCCTGGCCATGTGTTCATCATTCCTTTTATCATCCTTCCCTCCCGATCGCCCCGGGCTATCGGCTATGACCAGAGCATGTTTAGTCGGGTTTTCTATAGTAGACATGTTCCTCTTTGATCATAAGTTGTATGGTGGTTTTGCAAGTTTTGGGTAGACACAAACCAACTTTCTTTTGGGGAGAAATAATAAAGTAAGAAACGAAAAAAAAAATAGAAAGAAAAAGAAACAAAAGTCAGTTTCTTCATTTATAAAAGCAGAAAATCACATAGAGAAGTTAATTCACATATTTAGGAAAGTGTGTTTTCCTGGAATTCGTGGGATCTCTCATTGCCGGAGGTTGGCCCAAATCGTGAATGTTTGACAAACAATTAGACTTAACACATTTAGATCCGAAGCAAGTTTTATTTCATTGATAATGTTTGGATTGAGATGAGTGGGAACAGAGGTACATCACTATTTCTGATATTCATAGAACTTCATGGTCTTGAACAACTTGCCCTTAGGGAAAATTAAGAAAATTGGGGATAAAGACACAAAGTGAGAAAGAAAGGGAAATCAACAAACTTCTAGTAACCATCCCTGAAATCATTCCCCATCTCATCTTCTTCCTCCGGATCTTCTTCAAACTCCTCTTCGTCATCGTTGAACTCAAACTCTTCTCCTAGGTTTACCTCTGGCTCTATCTCGAATTCTATCTAGATGCACTCCACTACCCCTCATCGTCTTTAGCAGGTGGCAACATGTGATCCACTTGCCTATGTCACAAGGTAATGTGGTAGAATGTCATGGTAGATTTGCAAAGTAGCCACTACGTCCTCTATCTAGGCTATGCACTTTCTGCTTGGTGGGGCTAGGTCGTCCTCCTAGTTGATCCAGACATAATACTCCAGAGTGCATCACAAGTCTTGACCCGTCGGCATTGTGCCATGATCATTCCACTCTTCTTGGAGCCTTCTTATCCTTGGTATTAGAGTATGTCCGTTGTACTCATCCTCATATAGTGTTGTCCTCATCCATAGAGGCACATCATGGATCATTCCGAACTGTCTGAGTACCCGCAATGACGAGTGTGGTTGGATGCCCTCAAGTCCTATTAGCTCAATGAAGTATTTTTCAGGAGTTCTTAAGATTGCCCTCCTGCCTAACCATGACAGCTTCCAATTAACTCATTCTCCACTTAGATTGGTCAGCATTTCTCTGCACTCTTCTTATCCATGTGGGGAGACCCAATGTCTCATCGTCTCATTGTGGCTGTGAATCATGTTGCTGACGCCCATAAAGTAGTCAATAGTGGCCTCTCGCTGGAAGAAATGTTCTGTGGCCCACATATGAAGCAATAAATTATAACCTTAAAGAAATCATACCCTCGTGCACATGTAGACAAAGCCTTTAAAATCTCAGCTAGCACCATCTGTACCAGAGTATCTTGGAGATTGCCATGGAAGGTCTTCAGAACGACGGGTAACAAGTTGATGTTGATCCGACCTCTTGTCTGCGAGAAGACCAACTATACCAACAGTGCTAATGAGAAAGTGATCGGCCTAAGACTCTCCCACGTTGCTTGGTCACACTGAACTTCCCACGAATACCACTCATAGCTTTCACGATGTCCGAACCTATTGAACAACTGATCTTCGCTCACCCATCCATCCTCGATATTTCTCAAGCCTCGACTGTTTGCCAGTCCCAGAGTATCTAGGAACCTGTAACCGAGCATAGTGATTGGTAGTATTGGTGTCCTCCCTATAAACGGCAGCTCCGTGAAACTAGTAACTTCTTCCAATGTTGGTACAAAATCACAATCAGCAAACTTGAACAGCACCTTAGCCGGATCCCAGAACTCTATCAACAGGCTAGTGAGCACCCTGTCTGCTCGGATGTTTAGCAGAGTGGTCAGTGACCCAGGTGTGTCTGAACCTCGTCTCCGTGTTTTCGGCAGATATTCTTCAACCACTGCTTCAACTTTTGTGGCGCGCCATTCGCGAACGCTAAGACTAACAGCCCAGCCTCCCAGGCCAATCCCCCTTCTACGCAAATGCGAGTGTGCTGTCAGAAACACGTAGAATGCTGGCCATTAAGCTCCGTGATCGCTAGCCTACCAATGTGAACGCGTAGCACAAAAAGTCACCAGCCCAATTCCTTCATCGCAAACATGAGACATCCTCTGTGTTCACGAAGAAGGAAACCAATAGCAGAATTTCTGCAATTTTGGACTTAACTCTGGGTGGTTTGGAACACACCCGAGCCACTCGGGACCCCATCTAAATGCACCAACAAGTTCATAAATATAATCCAGACCTTCTCAAAGTCTCGCAACACTTAAAACAACATCAAAACCAAGAATCGCATCCTAAAACCAAATTAATCAACTTATGAACGTCAAACCCCTTCAACTAGCTACGAACGCGACGAATCACACTTAGACCGCTCGGAATGACGCCAAGTCAAAAATCACTATACGAACCTATTCTCAGGCTCGAAATCCCAAACAAACTTCTTTAACGCCAAAGTCTACTTCAAACCAAATTTAAGAAACTCTAAAACCTTCAAGGCACCAACTTTTAATATTAACTGTCAAAACACTCCCGGATCACCCCGAAACCTGATCCGAACACGCGCCCAAATCCAAATCATCATACAAACTTATTAGAATCATCAAATTCCAGTTCCGAGATTGTTTACTCAAAACATTGACTCAAGTCAAACTTGGTCACCTTAGGCCGCTATTAAGGAACTAAGTGTTCGGAATTCAACCTGAACCCTTCCAAAACAAAACCAATCATCCCCGTAAGTCATAAAACAGTAAAAGAACATACGGGAAGTCTTAAATAGGGGAACAAG
The DNA here is from genome assembly GCA_002018475.1 of Nicotiana obtusifolia. Classification (NCBI taxonomy): domain Eukaryota; kingdom Viridiplantae; phylum Streptophyta; class Magnoliopsida; order Solanales; family Solanaceae; genus Nicotiana; species Nicotiana obtusifolia. The sequence continues at coordinate 31,896 of MCJB01025346.1, read as the reverse complement.
GATCTAGAATGTAGAACGATCGGTCAAGTCATTACAAACAAAATGTACATTATGTAACGAGAAAAATAAAGAAAAATATTGAAAGAAAAGTTGTCAAACCGAATCCTTGGGGAGTGTGGCCGGCACCAGATGCCTTACTAGCCCGAGGAAACCACATCTGAAGTCATACTCTGAACATACAAAAGATTGGGCTAACAAGGTCGTGATGTATCTGATCTATAGGCAGAATGATAATAACTCGTATAAGTCCCACAAGGCCACATACTGACCATCAGAAGGACATCTTATCATACAACCTGAAGGGAGGGGTGAGGGGAAAGTAGCCCAAAATATAAATACATACATAAGGCCGACAGGGCCACTATATGGGTCAATCGACTCATAGAGAGGGCGGCAAGGCCATACATAATAACTAGACATACAAACCAAGTTCACAAGCCTCTAAGATCATAATATCGGACAAGAAGGTCGGGATAGGCCCCCCATACCCAAAATGCATATATGCATAGATCTGATAGCATACCGACACACTACAACAACTCCAGGAAGAATGGAGTGCATCACAACACCGATGAGCTTGATATCCTACTGGGGAGGTTCGTCAACCTGTCTATTTGGACCTGCGGGTATGAAACACAATTCCCCTGGCAAAAGGACGTCAGTACGAAAGAATATACTTGGATGTAAGACAGATAAAGCATAAATAGAGACATGTAAGTAAGTAAGGGTCCTAAATTGCCACTGAGGGTCATGATATGCATTATACAATGACACAATATATACGCGTATATAACTCCATTGAGATACGTCATACGTATATAACGCCACAGGCCTATGTGGGCATCTTCATCATCATCATAACCAACTGATCAGTGATGCTATTTAGTATACATATACGCATATATAACACCATCAAGATATATTCATACGTACATATGCATGAAGACCATTAAGATACATTATGAACATGTCGGAGTGACATAAGGGCGTTACACCTCCGGCTATCCTTATATGACTAACGTGATATTATACTTCCCATCATCAACCAAGGAGAACAAGAAATAAGGTATTAATAAAACATAGATATGAAAAATGATCATAACCATCTCTATTACTAAGAGGTGAGCTATCTTTGGAAAGGGAAGTTCCGTTATTTTTCTGTTTTGATCAACTTAGATCATGCCAAAAGACGAGAATTATCCTTAACATATCTTGTCGACCACTATAGGATTCTAATGCCTCATAACAAGACCTTCTTAGCATATTAAGCACTCATAGTTTTACCCCAAAAGTACGGTCTATTACAATCCATTTTCCTTTGGCGAACTTCATCAAAACTTGTTTTCTTTGATTTGTTTAATCTCGAAAACTTACGACACTTACTTAATAATTGATTAAAACCTTCCTTAATCTTATAGGGGCATCATAACCTCTCCGAGTTTACGTTATTTAACTCACGACGAAATTGACGTATAAAATATGGGGTGTAACATCCTTCCCTCCTTAGGAACATTCATCCTCGAATATTGGAATAACGTATAGGATAAATATAACTCTTCGGATTCTATTACAATTCCGGCCAAGTTTTCTCTATAAATAGGACTATTGCATACTTGCCAAACTACCAAAAACCATACATACCTTACATGGCCACAAACAAGTAATAGTATCTCATTGGGCCTTGCACGTTCATCAACGTCAAATGTTTATATCATAATCTGTAACTTACCTCATACACAAATAACTTTGCTCCTGAAAATGATATAACGCCTCAACTGATAGTATCACCTTCTGCTTGAAACAAATGAGGATACTTGAATTTCATTTCTTCCTCGGCTTCCCACATCATCTCCTCAACGTTTTTATTTCTCTACAATACCTTCACGGAAGACACGTCCTTGATCCTCAACTTGCGGACCCACCGATCTTCTATGGCAATTGGAACCTCTTCATAGGATAGGTTTTATATAATCTGAATATCATTAACTAAGAAAACGAGTAGGTCTCCAATACACTTTTGCAGCATAGACACATAAATTATTGGATGGACAGATCGGAAGGAAATTCTAGCTCGAAGGCCACTTGGCCTATCCTCCGAATGATTCTACAAGTCCCAATGTATCTCGGACTAATCTTTCCCTTCTTGCAGAATCTCATGACGCCCTTCATAGGCGAAACCTTTAAGAATACCTAGTCATCAACCTGGAACTCGAAGTCTCATCGTCGCACATCGGAGTATGACTTCTGATGACTCTAAGCGGTCAATAGTCTCTCTTGAACAAGCTTCCCCTTTAATTCAATTATCAATATGGAGTTTCTAAATCTCGGCATTGCACTTTGGTTTATGATTCCTGGAATTTTTGGATCATTATCAATAACCTGGTTTTAATAACTCTGATTTTCTTGCTTTAAATGATCGTATATGAGTTTTGTGCTTATTTCTATACAAGGCCTCATAAGGTTCATCTACTGGGGTAATAATTTTCATTATAAACGAACTCTTAATTAATCGTCCCAACTCTATTTAAAGTCTATCATGTCCAGTCGTAACATATCCTCGAAGGTCCATATAATGTGCTTTGCCTAGCCTTATATGTATGGATGGAAAGCCGTATCAAGATTTTATTGTGTCCTCAAGTCCTTTTGCGAGGATTCCTAGGAATTCATTATAAAATTATATTCGATATAATAGTCTATGGAATGCCGTGGAACTGCATTGTATCTTGATGTATGACCTCGCTAATCTTTTGTCGAAAAACTAATCTTAACCAATACTGAACGGGTTGATTCTACAAATATGTTAACGATTATTTCACAAGAATTGAATTTCCAATATGAACGGGGTAAAACTAAAGTAAAATCCATATTAATCACTCCCCATCACCATGCAGAAATCTCAATGGTTTGAGTTAACGTGTTCGGTTATTGATGCTCTCTCTTTACCAGCTGGGAATTAGAAAACTAAGCCATAACTTTCCAAAATGTTCTTCTTTATGTCATTCCATCAATACATCCCTTTAATATCATGGTATATCTTTTTTGATCCAAGATTAATAGAGTATCGCGAATATTGGACCTTTATTATAATCTTATCTCGTAACCCTGCTACATTTGGAACACACCATCAGCCTTGGTGCCCGAAAACCCTATTTCTATCGAGCTGAAAATGTGGTCTCCTCTTGTTAAATATCTTCTTTGTTTTTCCTAAAATGGGATCATCATACTGTCGTTCCTTGACTTATGGTACAATGGACGACTCCGTTCTATTCTGGCTCCTATCATCTAAATCTTTCAATCGGATTCCCAACTAGCTAATTGATGCATCTTTCGGCCAAATTCTTTCCTTTGCCCCCCAAATCAATCAGGCCGCTTATAATGTTAACCTTATCCAAACAGTATAGGATTATCTATCTATTGAATTCCTTTAAAAGACTTAAGTCATCACCTCTATCATCAACTTAGTTTCATTTGCCTAAAGGTGCGCTCGAAGATCTTATGGTTTGTAGAGTCTCAACATAAACACTCTATAGATAACGCCATTGTCTCTAAAGTGCATGTACCACTGCGGATAACTCTAATTTGTGGTTCAAATAAGCATTTTCGTACTTTCTCACTACTATTGGTCATAACAATTCCTCTTCTTGCTTCCTCTGACACTTGCACCATACATATACTAATTTATCCTCTTTTTTTCACCCATTCTAAAGCTTCTGGTATATACATAATCTCAAACATTGCACTCGATTCCAGTTTCTATGTCAATGTACAATAGATGATGAGTCATTAACTTATTCTCTTATTGGGTACATATAAGATTCTGAAGAACTTGATGTTATAAGACGTTGTTCCGCAATACCTTAATTTGATCACTGCACTTAGACCAAAACCTCTTTTCTTTTCTCCTGCTAACACCTTTCGTCAATGGCACTTGTGAAATATTTCTTTGTTCTCGTTAAGTTTTTGAGCTCAAAACATTATTTACCTTGTAGATGTAACAACTCGGCCGGCTGTTTTGTGGATTTTATCCTCGTTTCCCCCATTAGATGCTTTACATATGTGAAATTGTAGTTACATGACTCACCTGGATGGTTGTTTTGGTTTCGGAAAGGTTTTCGGAGTGAATTGGGACACTTAGTCCTAAGGTTGGAAGCTTAGGTTGTATGAGTTGACTGGAGTTTAAATTTGGTGTAGACAACTCCAGAATGGAGTTTTAATGGTTCCCATAGATTCGTATGGTGATTTCTTACTTAGACGTGTGTCCGGATTTGGATTTAGAGGTCCGTAGATTGATTTGGTAATTTTTGGAGAAAATTGGAAAGTTAAAGGTTTGGAAGGTTGATAGGTTTGACCGAGAGTTGACTTTGTTGATACCAGGTTTGGATTGTGATTTCGAAATTTGAAATAGGTCCATTGTGTCGTTTGAGATTTGTATGCAAAATTTGAGGTCACTCTAAGATGTTTAGGCATGTCTCGCGTAAGTTTTGAATTTAGAAATTTGGATTAGTTCCTTAGGCTTGAATTGAGAAGCGATTCGTGGTTTTGATATTATTTTGTATGGTTTGAGGCCTCAGGTAGGTTCATGCCATGTTTTGGTATTTGTTGAAATGGTTGGACAGGGTCTTGGGGCCTCGAGTGTGTTTCATATTGGTTTCGGCTTGTTTTGGATTGTTTTAATGCTGAAGTGTTGCTAGGTATGGTGCTTTCGCACCTGTGGAGGACTGGTCACAGATGCGAGTCCGCAGGCACTGGCAACGAGCCGCAAAAGCGGCCAAGGCTGGAAGTTAGGGAAAAACACAGGTGCGGAAGGTAGGCACTGGTGCGAAGTTGCATCTGCGAAGGAATGGCCGCAGATGCGCAAGCGCAGATGCGGAGGGTTGGTCGCAAAAACAAAAGCCTGAGAATTGAGTTGGACCGCAGATGCGGGCTTCTATTCACAGATGCGGCCAAGTTATCGCAGATACGGAATCACTGGCAGATTTTTATATTTAAAGGGTTTTGTCATTTTTCATTATTAGGAGTTGTGGAGCTCGGTTGGAGGCAATTTTTTAGAGATCTTTTACTACAATTGAAGAGGTAAGTGAAGTTTATTCAATTTTGACGATAGATATTGATTACCCATAGATTATTACACCTAGTTTATATGAATTTACGATGAAATTTGGGGATTTTTTTACTACGATTTTGGAGAGTGAGATTTGATGATTTTGGGGTCTATTTGAGGTTTGAACTGGATAAAACACATATAATTGGACTCGCATCAGAATTTGTAAGTTTCGTCGGGTTCTGGGGTGCGCACTATGGGTTGACTTTTTGGGTTGACTTTGCACAATTGAATAAAGACCTTAGCTTTATTGTTTTGGATTGTCTCCTATGGCTTCTATTCATGATATCAAGTTGTTTTGACAAGATTCGAGTCGCTCAAAGGCCAATTCACGTGGGAAAGGCTTTTTGAAGTATTGAGTCCCACGTTTTAAGGTAAGTAACATATCAAAACTTGGATTTTGAGGGTAATTTTCCCTGAAAACTATGATATTTGAGATGTGAGTTGGGGGTGACGCACGTGCTAGGTGATGGGTATGTGTGCGTGCACCAGGGTACTCATGATTCAGTTGGACTTTTGATTATTATCGAACTTTTTTTACTATTATGCCTCGTTATATTCGTGTTTTCGTACTTGTATGATTATCTTAGCTATGATTCATGTCAGAAATCATGTCTAGGCTATGTACTTATTTGGTTGAGACATAATGGGGCTATTCTTGTTGTTTTGAGTTATTTTCCTTAATTGTAGTTATATCCTCAGTCATAATTCATCATTTGCATGTCATATCTCATTCCCTATACATTATTTGTTTGTTATATCACATGTTGTTGTTGTTTTTCATATGTGATAATGGTTGGCTTGAGTCTATGAGATTGCGAGCCTTTGAGACTTGAGAGGTTGATGACTAATGTGGGCCATACAGTCGTGTCATGAGTTATATTTGGATCAGGTTACACACTGTAACGGATTGATATTTGGATCGGGTTGCACGCTGCAATGGTTGTATTGATTAGCGCTTGGGCTAGAATCCGCTCCTCTAGAGTCTGATATTACAGTAAGGGCACGCACAGAGATATATATGCTTTGGTGAGGGGCATTTATGCCAGCACTCATATAGTGCTAAGTGTGGTTGTGTGTGATTGTGAGGGGCAATTGTGCCAGGCGCCGTGATTGTGCTGAGAGTGTGGTTATACTTGATGATTTCACTATAATGTTATTGACTTAACATGTAGGCATAAAGATGTCTTTTCATAGCTAGTAAATGAAATGTCCTATCTGTGTTGGGCTTTAACTGTTATACTTAGAAAGCATGTCAAAATTTCTATAATTGTAAACGAGCAGAACATGATATCATTGAGTTATTTACTATTTTACTTATACTGTTAACTTTATATCCTGAGTTGTTTCTGATTATTGATGTTGGTCACTTGCTGTTTCTTCCAAACTCGCCACTGCTTTTAGCCCAAGGTTAGGTTTGCTATTGAGTACAGGGGGTCGGTTGTACTCATATTATACTATGCCCTTCATGTGCAGATCCAGGTACTTTTGAGCGTGGTGATTGGTAGAGTTTGCACCGGTACCAATTGAGGAGACTACGAGGTAGCTTCTATATTGTTCGCAAACCTTGGAATTCTCTTTCATTTGTTTCTGTTATTACTGTTCTATTGTTCAGATAGTTGTATTGAGGATTTAGCCTTATATTTTGACATTCAGTAATGCTCATGTAATGGTTGACACCTTATCTTTGGGATGGTTGTAGTTGTGTTATCATTGTTTTCTCATATATTTCATGATATTTTCCATTGTTGACACTATCTATTTCTGTTTATTGAATTCATTGTTGTTGTGAAAACTATTGGTTTGCCTAGCAAGTAGTTCTAGGTGCCATCACGACTTCGATGAGAGTTTAGGTCGTAACAGTAAAACCTCTAGTCAATTCGAGTCGTCTATCATCATCTTAGGCTCATTGGCCCATTTTCAATCCTGTATATGCTTATATTGAGCTTTACCACCATTGCTCCTATCATAATACTTTCTGAGAGTCGTGATTGTATGTGTTGTGAGACCGATACTTCGCACTTCTACATCCAAGTCATAGTTTTGTATGTTCTATGACTTGTCTCAGATTCCTTGTCTATCCATAATTAGGTCTTTCATCAACATTTTTCTCAATTATCTTACATTTACATCTTATTTCAAAGTTACCTGGGGTAGTGTCTCTTGTCTCATTTTACTCCTCACACTAGCTTCCTGAGTTTTCGAGGTTTGGCATTTCCAGTCAGAATCTCCTTATTGTATCTTCTCTACTTGGTTCTTACATACAATTCCAGAGTAATCACACATTTGTGAAATCTGAATAACTACAATCTCATTCACTTCAACTCTTTTTGTTGTAATCCTTCTGCCTGTATGTCATTAAGAGAAACACATTTCTGCCTCGATACTTCATCATATCGTTCAGTACCCACTCACTAACTATTCTCACATTTCTTACAACCATCCTTCAAATGTCCTGAAAAATATCGTCGTCGCTTGTCCCCAATAAGCTATCCTCAACTAGAAGGTGTTTGGAATTATAACATGTCGCATTAATGAGTCCGAAGGTCCTACCAGCCTAATGCCCATAGCATACTTTAGCTTACTAGCCCCAATACATGTAACCCTCAATAAAAAGGGGTAATACGACTCCTTTACATATGGACGAAGGGCTTATGTCACTTCCTAGTACTGCTTGGACGATTCGATCCTTATAAATGTCTTGGGATCAATACTCTGGGTACGTCACCTTACGTGATCTTCTGAAATGTATTAATGGTCACTCAAAAGTTGTCACATGATTCTATTCTAGTAACCTATCTCCCCTTAATGATATCTGGGACTGTCGTCCATACTTCAATTTAGGTCTTGCATACGTAGCCTATTCCTTCCATTTTCTCTAATTAACTAAGGTCATCATGAAACTGGTAGATTTTCATGGATTGTTGAATACTCCAATTATGCCTTCTGCACCATATCCTTATAGCTTATCTTCAACTTATAATTCGCCTGGAAACCTGGACTTTCTTACAACCGTCAGAATAACATGATATCGTAGGACCAGGAACTATTTAGCATAATTATTTGGGAGGAGAAAACAGATTGTATATCTATCACCATATCAGGTGAGGACTCCAAATTTTATCAATCCGCTAGTGTACAGCATGATCCTGATTATAGTTTTGACTGGGAGTTCCATTTTGGTTTCTACACTCATATCCAAAACTTATCTCCATTGGACTATTCTTATCCCGCAATGATACTACACCCATTAGATCGCCTCAAACAACACCAGCGCTCGAGGCTCCATCTCCACTCTTGTCCCTATTTCTGCGGCCCAACCTGGGACATCTCCGAATGCTATGACCTTGGCTCCTATACCAAAAACAACCCCTGGTACTCCTATGACACGGTCCAGCATGAGCCCGACCATACTGATTGTAAAATGGCTGGGGTGGCCTCACTAGACTTGTACTACCCTGAACCTGAGATATCGATGCCTGCGAAACCTGTCTCGGACTTACTCGAGAACTCTAATCATTCATACTATGTCGTGAAGATCTCTCTTGCTCATCGTACAACTGCAGCTCACCACTACTCGTTAATCCTCTATAGTCACTAGCTATCTTGGTCCTCTTGGCCTGCCCATAAGCCTCATCTGGGTCAAATCCTCTAAATATCAGCGGTTCATGACCAATGAACTCCCGAGGCTGTGAGCTCTCTGAACCTTCAAAGGGTATATCATTATTAGATGCTCTTGGGTGGCGCCTCGTCTAGGAGGTAACCAACTGTGTCAATGTTTACACCGCTCTCCTTACCTCCTGATCAGATGGAGAAGATGGTGCTACTGGAGTTGGAGATACCTGGGAAGGTGACTCACTCGGATCCTCTGACGGGTCTGTCTCAATGGAGGTCATACTGCTCGCATTCCCTCTCGACCCTATCTCAATCTCCCAACTAGCCATACCCCTTCTAGAAGAAGGCATACAACCTACATCAGAACATACGTTAGTATAACGACCTGACCAGTTATTTTGTGTATTTGAGCCCCGTTTTCCCTTTTGATGCTTCACACATGCGCATTTGTGATTTTATGACTTATGGGGATGGTTAGTTTCGTTCCGGGAAGGTTTTGGGTTGATTTTGATTCTTTGGTTCTTGGTTTAGAAGCTTAAGTTGAAAATATTGATCAAGGTTTGACTTTTGTAAAAATGACCCCGGAACAGTGTTTTGATGCTTCAATAGGTTCGTATAGTGATTTTGCAGTTAGGAGTATGCCCGGATTTGTATTTGGATGTTCCTAGGTTGATTTGTCTTGTTTTTGCTGAAAATTGACAATTTGAAGGTTTAGAAATTCCTTAAGTTTGACCGTAGGTTGACTTTATAGCTGTCGGGTTTGAATTTTGGTTTCAGCACTTGGAATAGGTCTGCTTTGTCATTTAGAACTTATCTGCAAAATTTAGTGTCATTTCGAGTTGGTTTGATAGGAATTAGACACTTGGTTGTGATTCTAGTGATTTTAGAGTTTGTTGTGAAATTTCATGTGTTTTGATGTGCGATCCGTGGTTCCAGATGTTATTTTGGTATTTAGATAGCTCGAGCGAGTTCGTATGTTATTTTTAGACTTGTGTGGATATTTGGTGTAGGGCCCCGAGGGCTTGAGTGAGTTTGAGATGTGTTTCGAATTGGATTGAGCTGGTTACAGATTGCTGGTGTGCTGGTGCTGCAAGTGTTGCAATTGCGAGCACCAGCATCGCAATTGCGAGAGGGCAGGGGAGGTCCAGATGTCGCAAATGTGACGCCATTATCGCATTTGTGAAGACAGTATAGAGTTAGGTCTGGTTGCATTTGCGACCATTGTGTCACTTTTGCTAAGTAGGTTGTTATCGCAATTGCGAAGCCTTTGTCGCAATTGTGACATCTGAGTGGGATGTCAGGGTTCGCTTTTGTGATCCCTGTTCTGCAATTTCGAGGGGTCGCAAATGCAAACCTAGGGTCGCATTTGGGACTTCTGCAGTTGAAATAAAGGGCTGAAAATGGGACTTAGCTTTATTTATAATATTTTAGAACCCTAGACTCGGTGGGAGGCGATTTGAGGAAGAACTTTCACATAATACTATTGGGTAAGGGATTTTAATCTATTTTCAATTATATTATATGATTAGTTGTGAGATTTAACCTCAAATCCATGGAATTTGAGTAGAATTTTTGGGGGGATTTAGACTATGTTTTGAAAAATAAATCTTTGAGAATTGAGAGCCGAATCGGACTCAGATTTGAAAATAAAATATATATATATATATATATATATATATGGTCAAAACCCTTGGACTCGAGTTTTGATCGGGTGGATCTGGGGTTGACGTTTGTTGACTTTTGGGGAAAGATCATGTCTTTATAAGGCGAATTGTAAAGGAAAAGCCATTTCTGAGTGTTGATTTGGCCTAGTTGAGGTAAGTATCTTGCTTAACTTTGTGTGGGGAAGCTACTCCAAAGGATTTGGTTAAATTGCACTATTTGAATTATGTGAAAGATGTGTACATAAGGTGACGAGTGTGTACACGGGCTTATATGTGGACATTGACCTGTTTAGACTTTTAGCTTATTCTTATTTGCAATTAGTCGAAGTTGTTATTACATGTTATAATTTTCTTGTTGAGCTTAGATTTTCTATGTCTAGTAAGTGTCTTGACTTACCTCGTCACTATATACTGAGGTTAGTCTTGATACTTACTGGGTACCATTGTGGTGTAGTCATACTACGCTTCTATACATTTTTTTGCAGATCCAAGTACCTCTCAACGTGCCGGACATTAGCTAGCTCATGGAGATTTCCTACGGAAACTTCAAGGTATACCTGCTATTACGCTCATAGGCCTCGGAATCACCTTCTGGAGCTTTACTTTATTAGTATTTACTTTCATTCCAAACAGTGTTGTATTTTATATTATTAGTTACTCTCAGTAGTAGCTTATGACTCCATACTACCGGTTTTAGAATTGTATATCTATTGCTCGGTGTTAGCTACGTTGTTCATTATCAGCTTAATATTTATTTAGTTGAGTTGGTTATTCCTGTTAAATTTTATCATGTGTTTGGCTTACCTAGTGTTAGAGACTAGGTGCCATCATGATTCCTAAGGTGGAATTTGGGGACATGATAGGTAGACTCAACTCCTAGGACTCAGATCAACAGCACGATTTTGATCTAAAAGAAGGGTAAGAAACTCTTAAATGCCCTATACCCTCCCGTTTATAAATGTGGTGCACAACATATCCATAAACAAGACTGTACTAGACACGGCTTGTAGACTTTTAAGTCCGGCCTGCTCTCAAACGAAGTTTTACGTTTGTAACATCCTCATTTTTGGGGGGTGTGGCCGACACCCGGCGCCTTACTGGCCCGGGCAAACCACATCTGAAGTCATACTCGATCATACAGAAGATTGGGTCAACAAGGTCGTGAAATATATAATCCATAGATAGAATGATAATAACTCGTATAAGGCCTACAAGGCCACAAAATGACCATCAGAAGGCCATCTAATCATACAGCCTAAAGGGGAAGGGGGGAGCAGCCCAAAATATATATACATACATAAGGCAGACAAGACCACTCTACAGGTGAACTGACCCATAAAGAGGCCGGCAAGGCCGTACATAATAACAAGACATACAATCCAAGTATACAAAGCCTCAAAGATCATCATATTGAATAAGAAAATCGGGACGGGACCCCACCATACCCAAAATACGTGTATATATATATATATATATATATATATATATATATATATATATATATATATAGATCTTATAGCATGCTGATACACTACAATAAATCCAAGAAGAATGGAGTGCGTCACATCACCGCTGAGTTGGATATCCTATTGGGAGACCTGTCAACCTATCTAGATGGGCTTGTGGGCATGAAACACAGTGCCCCCGGCAAAGGGATATCAGTACGAAAGAATGCACTTGTATGTAAGACAGATAAAGCATAAATAGACACATGAACATAAGTAAGAGACAATTAGGGTCAACCTGAAACTCTGAATGGTCTCTAAGGCCATAATATACTTTATGCAATGATATAATATATACGCGTATATAATGTCGTTGAGATACATCATGCGTATATAACGCCATAGGCCTCTATGGGCATCATCATCATCATCATCTTCATCACTAATTGATCAGTGATGCTGAATATTGTACATATATTCGTATATAACACCATCGAGATATATTCATATGTATATACGCATGAAGATCATTAAGATATATTATAAGCATGTCGGAGTGACCTAAGGTCATTACACCTCCGACTATACTTATGTGACTAACATGAAATTATACTTCCCATAATCAACCAAGAGAACAAGACATAAGGTACTTATGAAACATGATATCAAAAATGAGCATAGCCATCTCTATTACTAATAGTAGAGCCATCTTTGAAAAGGAACGTTCAAGTACGTTTCTGTTTCGATCAACTTAGATCATGCCAAAAGAAGAGCTTTAGCCTTAACATACCTTATCGACACTGTATGATTCAAATAGCTCATAACAAGACCTTCTTAGCATATTAAGTACTCCTAATCTTACCCCAAAAGTACGGGCTATTACAATCTAATTTCCTTCGGCGAACTTCGTCGAAAAGTGTTTTCTTTGTTTCGTTTAACCTTGAAATCTTATGACACTTACATAATACTTATTTAAAATCTTCCTTAACCTTGTAGGGGTATCATAACCTCTCCGAGCTTACGTTAGTTAATTCATGACAAAATCGACCTACAAAATACGGGGTATAATAAAAGTGAACTTTGTTATATTCACTGCATAGAATCCAAATTACATCACTCTTTAAATAGATAATCGAACAATAACCTACTCACCATGATTTCCTAAAGAAAAAATAACATGATCACAAACTTCAACTGAAACCTAATAACTAGGAACACTCGCACACATTTCTAAACCGAGAGACCAACTAAAAGTAAATATTTAGTCCACTATCAACTATTACATGCAACTAACAGTTGTAAAAAATACTTGACAATTATAAAAGCGGGTTATTAGAGGAAAATAAAGAATAAGTTCAATTATCTTTAAAACTATCATTTTTTGTGGAAGAAACTAATAAGTAGTAGTGTTATACATGGGGCAGCTCCTCCCATAACCAGAGGTCTTGAGTTCAAGCCCTAGGTATAAAAAATCCTTTGGTAGGAAGTGCTACCGCTCGAATGGAGCACTACCCGGCGTAAATCCGGATATAATCGAGTTCCTACACGGGTATCAGACACCGGCTGAGAAACCAAAAAAAATAGTACAAAAAACTTATTAATTTAGAACTGTCAGGGTATATATCAAAATAATAAGAGTATTAACAACGTAAAAGAGAATTAGTCTATTGAAATAAACTAGCAAAAGGAATTTCTTTTCTTTTTCTTGACAAAGCAAAATAGGGGAAAATAAAAAAGATTTGTTGCTCGTTAGAAATTAATCACTATTTTCAGATTGTAATCTAGAAGGAAGATAGATATAACAGATCGGACTCCATCTTGGTCAACCTTCATTTTGATTGAACAATTGGCATAATGTCAAATATTATTTTGTAAACTTGGTCAACTTTTTTTCTTTAGTTTTTCGTTATGTGTCGCTTTTTATGAGGATTTTCCTTATTTCAGAGGTTTGAATCCGAAACCTTAGATTAAGAGCAGAAGAATGTCACCCATCCTACCATAACCATTGATGGTCTCTAAGTATTATGTCATGTATTTGCATATCCTGTGAGGTGTAGTATTCTAATAAAATGTTCAATTGAACTCATAATTTTCGATGCGGAGTATGTATCTGTAAAAATTTACTAAAATTGCTGTCACGACCCGGATTTTTCACCCTCGGGAGTCGTGATGGCGCCTACTAGTAAAAGCTAGGCAAGCCAATTAACCGAATTATTTGCCTTATTTCCATTTTTAAATTCATTTCAACTAAATAACATTATAACTTAATGAGCGGAAAAATAAAATTTCAGACTTAAAATATCGCTATTAAAATTTCCTTAACGAACCACCCAAGATTTAGTGTCACAGCTTCACAGACTGTCTAAGAGTACTACAAATAAGGGTTTGAAAGAAATAATAAAATACTGTCTCTGGGACTACGTAAAAGAAACAGGTAAATAGATAGCGGGAGGCACCAAGGTCCGCGAACGCCTGCAGGACTACCTCGGATCACCTTATCGGCAAGAAGTTGATAGCTCACTGCGGTCGGAAATCTGTAGCGCGGGGATCTGCACAAAAGAGTGCAAAGTGTAGTATCAGCACAACCGACCCCATGTGCTGGTAAGTACCTGGCCTAACCTCGGCGAGGTAGTGACGAGGCTAGAACCAGACTCCAAATAGACCTGTACAGTTATATGTATATATATATACATCTACAGCGGAACGATAGAAATAAATAAACAGTTAAAGCTGGGTAAGGGAAATGCTTCCGGATAACAGATAAAAACAAACAGATCAACAACGAGTATTAAAGACTGCAAATTAAATTCTAATACAAATAAAGAGAAATACAAGCAACTTTCACTTTCAGTTTCATCTTGTTGCAGGCGTGCAACCCGATCCCATTTTATTATATCTTGTGGTAGGCGTACCACCCGCTCCCATTTCATTATATCTTGTGGTAGGCGTACCACCCGTTCCCATTTCATTATATCATGTGGTAGGCGTACCACCCGCTCCCTTTTACATATTATCACAAAAATCACAAGAAAATCCCAGCAAGGGAACAAGAGCAATATATATAAACTTCCCAGCAAGGGAACAATAATATCAAAGCAAACATCCCGGCAAGGGAGAATCAGCTATAACCAATCTTAACTCAACTTCTACTCAGCTCAACCAATACCAATACTCAATTATAATTAAAGTCCACGACAAATAAACTGAGTTCTAGCTCAACATCAAAAATCATCAATTAAGGCTTTAACATATTTTAAGCAAAGCAAGCATGAACCTGCATGATTGGAATTACGTGCTTCTTGATCTAGCAAGCTTCTATCTATGTAGATAAAAATTTGATTCCAGAACAAAGGGCTAAGGGAATCATAGAAATCAAAAAAAAAAATGTTAAATCTTTTTCTTTGTAATCGTGTTTTTTTTTTTACATATTAAAAAAAAGATACCATTGAACATTTACTGTATATTTAACACCTAAAAGTAATTAATCATGCATAACTTTTAATTTTTTTAAATCAAGATACTGCACATATTCAATTATTCTAAATTTTTTTTTTCATTTAACCAAAGAAAATTATCATTGTTTTTAGTCTAAACATGACCCATTAATATGACACTGGACCCTTTAATTCCTAACAAATCTTTGTTCAACTAATTTAATTAGCAATTGACCTTATACCTACGGAAGAAATCTAAACCTAAAACAAAGAGGAACAATTGTAATGAAGAAACCAGCGTAGCAAATCCTCACGTGAACTCCCATTTCCACATAAAAATATCTATAACAATATTCAGCAATTTGAACAAGAATCACACAACAACTATCCATTTAAGACTCACGGTCACGCTCGACACCAACGTATAGATACTCGTCACCATGCCTATACGTCGTACTCAACAAGAAGCAATTAACAAATAGGACACAACTCCTAATCCCTCAACTAAGGTTAGACCGGATACTTACCTCGCTTTGCAAACAAATTCAAGATTCCAACAAACCTTCGCCTTGAAACTTTGTGTCCGAAGGCTTCAAATATGGGAATCAAACAAGATGTTATCTGGTTTTATATCACGATGTGCCACTCCCATTTTGTGACAATATTTGATTGCTGAAACCAATTGCCTTAAAATAAGAGCAGCAGCTTTCTTAGAAAATAGTCCATTAGATAACATCTCATAAAGATCATTGCTAGAGCAGAATTCTGTTATTATATGAAGATAATTATCATCTTCATAGACCTTAAATATTTAAAGAATATTAAAATTTCCACTAAGAAGTTGCAGAATTTCGGGCTCTTTGTTTAGACATTCACGGTCTGTGGAATCACGAATTTGACTAGTTAATTTGGATGTACAACAGTATATTGTACCGAATTTACCACGGCCAATTTCTTCACTAATTACTTCCCAACATTTAATTAAAAGTACATATAAAGTAGCATCGGTACCTGCTAACCTTATAAAGCTATGAAGAACCTTCACAACAGCAACTCTGATGTGCTTCAACCACCCAATGCCCTTTAGCTATTTTTATTTATGTATTTGTGAACCAAGAACATGAGCAGCAATTTGGAATAATGCTTTCTTTTTCCACTGCCCTAATGTTCTGTAAAACGTGGCAGAAATTTGGGGTGGCTGGGCCCGATTCCTTTCTTTAATTGGCTAGAGCCTAGAATTATCCAACTATTTCTATATAATATGAATTGGCCCACCGGTAAATTAACTAGTACACTATTTTATATTTATTATAATAGATCTCATTCCAATTGCTTAGTATTTGACCCAATAACTATAAATAAAATTAATTAAGTATATAAAATATTTTGGTTATCACAATTTTCTTTTCTTTTTTAAATTCACAATTACAATTATAGCCTGTCTCTGTAAGGTGAGAATGGAATTTATCCTTTATTTTGTCCTTTCCATTCACTTGGATTTCTTCCGCTTCATCAGTTTTGTCCGGATCCTACCTTTCTTCCGAAAAAAAGGAAGCAGAAGGATAAGAATCTTCTTCAGTGAATCCCTCTTGTTCCTCTTTAGTCTCCTTCATTTCTGAAGCTGTTTCTATTTCTACATCTCTTTCTTCCTCACTTTCCACCCTTTCTTCTATTTTTGAAGCTTCTTTCAGTTTCTTAATAAGAATGGGTGAGGGTATTCTGCCTAAATAGTAGACACAGGTAATAAATAAGAGAATACTAAAGATCCGAGCCATAGAATTTCTCAATTCTAACACAAGGTACTTATTAATGTACTTATTCGATCTAATAGAATGATTTTGCCGTATCTAGACTAATACCAATCCATGCTATTTTATGAATAAAATATGACCAATTAACCAACCAACAAAATCACTTGTTATAAATAAGATCTTGCTGTTGCAGCGAAAGAGATAAATGTTGACTAATCTGGCTAACATTGAACTTGGTAAAATGAAATGGTTGAATAATTAAAAAATGAGATTATTCAGGAATACACATTGAATGCTGAGATTACGCATTGAATTTCTGGTAGTAGATCCATAATCAAAAAAATATTTGTGATTGTTCTAGAAGAAATGAAACAAAAGATATGGTAGATCTAGGACAATTATTGTATGAGGTCTACCCAATGCTAGATGCAGAGACACATAATAGATCGATATGAACATCATGAGCTGTCCCGTAGTAAAATCAGTTGTTGCTGATACCTTCTTCTCGGTTCCGTCTTCCATAACCAGAGCTCGGATAAGGAAGAGATAAGAGGGCCTTATGGAGAATGTGGTCAAAAATTCATAATAGAGTCCGACCACAACGACCGAATTGATTATTTTCATGCATAAGGATACTAGATTACCTAGTAGAAAAGATTGAAATATTATGACAAACATTCCTTATTTCTTTTCTATTGCAATTTATGGATTATTATATAATGGTTTTTGAACTTTTCATATATAGAAAAGAAATAGAAAGAGATAGACTAGAAATGACATCTGTTATGTCAATGACACCAAAGGGATATTAAATAAATGAAATTGGGATAAGGATGGAATAAAATGAAATAGAGCCACTTTGAGGTTCCCTTTGAAATGAGGCATGTAAGGGAGCCACTATGAAGAAGTTCCGGGAGTTACAAAGGAAGCTTCGAGCTCATATTGGTCATGGGTTGGGAACGAGAATTGAACTCTATGAGATCGAATCTCCTGTTGTTCCTCAGTAGCTCAATGGTAGAGCGGTCGGCTGTTAGCCGATTCGTCGTAGGTTTGAATCCTACTTGGGAGATTTGATTGATTCTGAATTAAAGAATTCAGAATAAAGGGGCTCGCTTTGCTCGTCAAGAGTAGGTAACCCGTCCCTGTCTTTGTTTCCATTGCATTCTATCTCATCGTATCACATTCTGTTCTGCAAGATTAGAGAATCACCATCAATACCTCGGTCTAGGTCCGAGATAATCCTTTGTTCCATAGCCTCGGGGCTATTTATAACTAGCCAATTAAGAAGTCTCAGATGTACTAGCATTGCATCAAAGATGCAGTCATCGATTTTCCGGAGAGGTCACAATCGCCGCCAGCAAAGATATTAATGATGAGGAAGGCTTTTTTGTTATGCTACTAATTCTTACTCTGCTATTCTGCCCAAGTCTGGCCGAGGAAGAGATACGGGGCGTAAAACAAAAAATACGCTGATCGCGCATACTATGTGTAATGATTTCCCCATTCACGATAAATAATAAATAAAAAGAGAAAAAGAAAAGCCATTCCATTTCGACAAAAAACCCACACCCAAGTTCCATAGCTTTTGGTTCGCTATCCCGATCATGACTTTCCTACCCCCAGAAGGAAAGGTACTTCCCTTTTGGGCCGGTTGTGGGCGAGGAGGGATTCGAACCCCTGACACCGTGGTCCGTAGCCACGTGCTCTAATCCTCTGAGCTACAGGCCCCACCTTCTCCACTGGATCTGTTCACCAGAGTACCCTAAAGAAAAGGAACCTTTCCTCTCCCCAACCATTTCGGGTTAAGAAGATGTGAAAACGCGTGTATCTTTATAAGAAAGGTGCGTTCCGAGGTGTGAAGTGGGAGAGAAGAGATGTCACAATTGGGGTTTTGAATAAAATGACCTTTTTCTTTTTCATTTTTTTTCTTTTTCATATTGAAAAAGTAATAAGAATGAGAGGTGTTAAGCTTTTTATCATCCTGGCGTCGAGCTATTTTTTCGCAGGACCTCCCCTACAATATCGTCACCGCAGTAGAGTTTAACCACCAAGTTCGGGATGGATTGGTGTGGTTCCTCTACACCTAGGACACCAGAATACGAACCATGAATGAAGAAAGGCATGAGAGAAAAACATATTGGCTAGTGATTGCGAGGCCTCAATTGTCGACTGGAGGGGACACTAAAGGCCTCTGCCCTTCCATCCCTTGGATAGATAGAGAGGGAGGGCAGAGCTTTTGGTTTTTTCATGTTTTCAAAGAGTTGAACAATGGTTTTTTCGTGTTATCAAAGATTTGAACAATGAAAATAGATTGTGAGTGCCTGATCGAATTGATCAGGTCATGTAGGAACAAGGTTCAAGTCTACCAGTCTGTTAGGATGCCTCAGTTGCATACATCACTGTACTTCCACTTGACACCTATCATAATGATAAATGCTCGTTTCGCCGTGACCTTCTCTTGAATTCTCAAAAAAACTTATATCGCTCCATCCCTTCAGGGGCAGAGAACCCATCGTTATCTTGGCTGTGCTACCTGCTCTGGGGAAGTCGGAATAGGAGAGCACTTATCTTGGGATGGGCTAATTACTTAGATGCTTTCAGCAGTTATTCGCTCTGCACTTGGCTACCCAGTGTTTACCTTGGGCACGATAATTGGTAGACCACAGGTGCGTCCTTCCCGGTCCTCTCGTACTAGGGAAAGGTCCTCTCAATGCTCTAACGCCCACACCGGATATGGACCGAACTGTCTCACGTCATTCTGAACCTAGCTCACATACCGCTTTAATGGGCAAACAGCCTAACTCTTGGAACATACTATAGCCCCAGGTGGCGAAGAGCCAACATCGAGGTGCCAAACCTTCCTGTTGATATGAGCTCTTGGGGAAGATCAGCCTGTTATCCCTAGAGCAACTTTTATCCGTTGAGCGACGGCCCTTCCACTTAGCACCATCGGATCATTAAGGCCGACTTTCGTCCCTGCTCGATGGGTGGGTCTTGCAGTCAAGTTCCCTTCTACCTTTGCACTTGAAGGCCAATCTCTGTCCGGCCCGAGGAAACCTTTGCACGCCTCCGTTACCTTTTGGGAGGCCTATGCCCCATAGAAACTGGCTACCTGAGACTGTTCTTTAGCCCGTAGGCCCTGACACAAGATTATAATTCTCTCCCTTGTAGAGTGGTATCTCACTTATGGCTCGGGCCCCCCTGGAAGGAGGCCTTCTTCGCCTTCCACTTAAGTTGTGCAGGAAAGGCCTAAAGCCAATCCCAGGAAACAGTGTTCAAAGGGTCTTTCTGTCCAGGTGCAAGTAGTCCGTATCTTCACAGATATGTCTATTTCACTGAGCCTCTTTCCGAGACAGTGCCCAGATAGTTACGCCTTTCATGCGGGTCGGAACTTACCCGACAAGGAATTTCGCTACCTTAAGACCGTTATAATTACGGCCGCTGTTCACCGGGGCTCCTTTGTCATCAGGTCACCAAATTCCTTGACCTTCCGGCACTGGGCAGGCGTCATCCCCCATACATGGTCTTACGACTTTGCGGAGACCTTTGTTTTTGGTAAATAGTCGCCCGGGCCTTGTCACTGCGACCCCCTTTGTGAGGAGGCACCCCTTCTCCCAAAGTTACGAGGCTATTTTGCCGAGTTCCTTAGAGAGAGTTGTCTCGCGCTCCTAGGTATTCTCTACCTACCCACCTGTGTCTGTCTCGGGTACAGGTACTCGTACTCAAAGTTGTTCGAGATTTTCCTGGGAGTATGGCATGGGTTACTTCAACGCCGTAGCGCCTGGTATTTGAACATTGGCTCGAGCCATTTTCTCTACCCTTCTTACCCTAACAAAGCAAGGACACCTTACGTTCTTGAACCGACAACCATCTTTCGGCTAACCTAGAGTCCTCCATCCCTCGGGAC
The DNA here is from genome assembly GCA_002018475.1 of Nicotiana obtusifolia. Taxonomy (NCBI): domain Eukaryota; kingdom Viridiplantae; phylum Streptophyta; class Magnoliopsida; order Solanales; family Solanaceae; genus Nicotiana; species Nicotiana obtusifolia. The sequence continues at coordinate 10,979 of MCJB01025346.1, read as the reverse complement.
CAACAAGGGGCAGTACAGGAATATTCACCTGTTGTCCATCGACTATGACTTTCGTCTTGATCTTAGGCCCTGACTCACCCTCCGTGGACAAACCTTGCAGAGGAAACCTTAGGTTTTCGGGGCATTGGAGTCTCACTAATATTTGCGTTACTCAAGCCGACATTCTCGCTTCTGCTTTGTCCAGCAACGCTCGTGCGGAGGCTTCTCTCTAAGGCGGAATGCTCCCCTACCGATGTATTTTACATCCCACAGCTTCGGTAGATCGCTTAGCCCCATTCATCTTCGGCGCAAGAGCGCTCGATCAGTGAGCTATTACGCACTCTTTCAAGGGTGGTTGCTTCTATGCAAACCTCCTGGCTGTCTCTGCACCCCTACCTCATTTATCACTGAGCGATCATTTAGGGGCCTTAGCTGGTGATCCAGGCTGTTTCCCTCTCGACGATGAAGATTATCCCCCAGCGTCTCATTAGCCGACCTTGACGCCTGTTATTTTGAGGTCATATCTAGTATTCAGAGTTTGCTTCGATTTGGTACCGCTCTCGCAGCCCTCACCGAAATAGTGCTTTACCCCTAGATGTCCAGTCAACTGTTGCGCCTCAACGCATTTCGGGAGAACCAGCTAGCTCTGGGTTCGAGTGGCATTTCACCCCTAACCACAACACGTCCGCTGATTCTTCAACATCAGTCGGTTCGTACCTCCACTTAGTTTCACCCAAGCTTCATCCTGGTCATGGATAGATCACCCAGGTTCGGGTCCATAAGCAGTGACAATTGCCCTCTGAAGACTCGCTTTCGCTACGGCTCCGGTGGGTTCCCTTAACCAAGCCACTGCCTATGAGTCGCCAGCTCATTCTTCAACAGGCACGTGGTCAGAGCCCTGACTCCTCCCACTGCTTGGGAGCTTACGATTTCATTTTCTATTTCACTCCCCGATGGGAGTTCTTTTCACCCTTCCCTCACGGTATTACTTCGCGATCGC
>MCJB01025346.1:0-5000 GCA_002018475.1 Nicotiana obtusifolia | reverse complement strand
TTCGATCAGGCATTCGCCATCTATTTTCATTTTTCAAATCTTTGACAACACGAAAAAATCATTGTTCAACTCTTTGACAACATGAAAAAACCAAAAGCTCTGCCCTCCCTCTCTATCTATCCAAGGGATGGAAGGGCATAGGCCTTTGTTGTCCCCTCCAGTCATGAATTGGGGCCTCACAATCACTAGCCAATATGCTTTTCTCTCATTCCTTTCTTCGTTCATGGTTCGGTATTCTGGTGTCCTAGGCGTAGAGGAACCACATCAATCCATCCCGAACTTGGTGGTTAAACTCTACTGCGGTGACGATACTGTAGGGGAGGTCCTGCGGAAAAATAGCTCGATGCCAGGATGATAAAAAGATTAACATCTCTCATTCTTATTACTTCTTCAATATGAAAACGAAAAAATAAAAATAGAAAACAAAAAGGTCGTGTTATTCAAAATCCCAATTGTGACATCCCTTCTCTCCACTTCACACCTCGGAACATACCCTTCTTATAGAGATAAACGCGCTTTCACATCTTCTTAACTCGAAATGGCTGGGGAGAGGAAAGGTTCCTTTTTTTTAGGGTACTTCCGGGAACAGATCCAGTGGAGATGGGGTGGGGCCTGTAGCTCAGAGGACTAGAGCACGTGGCTACGAATCACGGTGTGAGGGAAATTGGGTGTGGGTCTTTTCTCGAAATGGAATGGCTTTTCTTTTTTTCTTTTTATTTATTATTTATCGTGAATAATTTTAATAATAATATAAATAACCTAACTCGTAAACCAAGTTACCGTTGCACCACAAGGAAAAGACTACATCAACATAAAACACTAGTATATCTTGCAGGGTCGAATGCAACATTAAGGTATCAGTTAAAAAGACACCAACGTCCTAAAAAAATTTGTGCGCGCCTCACGCGTGCAACCCACCTTTCCCCTCCTAAACCCCCTATTTTCTTCAGCTTTTTCCACACGCTCCAACCGATGGAGCTGCCGAACGGTGCCATTTCTGGCACGTACGGTAGCTGAAACGAACTTACCAATAGACTCAAATATACTTGCAAATGGATCCTCAGGAAAAACATCATATGCAACAACACTGACAATTGTACAACCCCCACCCGCGAACCCTAATTGTCATGGATGCGAATCTATAATAGCCCGGAGGACGACCCACAATGGAATGCCAGCAATAATTTTCAAAACCTCATATTACTATGGGGTTATGGAAAAAGAATGTAGAAGAATGATTGTTGGAAGATTCTCGAGAATTAGGCCCTAAATTGAAAAACTTAGGTCGAGATTCTCGGAGAATTTTGCTCTGAAAGGCTTAGTCAAAATAGGAGTGTTTGACAACTTCAATGTATTCATGGATTTTACCACTGATGAGGATTTCAATACCATTTGGAAAAAGAGAGTCATAGATATTGAGGGACTGCAAATATAGTTGCAAAAGTGGTCTCCCGATGTTAAGCCGGAAGAAGATCTTCCAATAGTGCCAATATGGGTGCTGCTTCCTCAATTGCCTTTTCACATGCATACTTGGCACTGGGTCAAGCAAATAGTAAGTGCAATTAGGACTCCCTTAGAGATGGACACTGTTACCAAATGAAGAATCAGTCCAAGCATGGCAAAGGTAAGGGTGAAAGTCGACTTACTGAAACCTTTACTTAGCAGCATTTGGGTGGGAGATGAAGATGTGAAATCACCATTGAAAAGTTTTACCCAAAAGTTAGAGTATGAGTGTGTACCCAAATACTGTAGACATTGCAAGAACATGGGTTATGCCTTGATTGAGTATCGAGTTGTAGAGAAATAGAAACTTTCAGAGAAGAAAGAACAGGATAGGGTCCAAATGAACACAGCTGATAATGTTACTACGATAAAGAAGAGTGACAATGAAGTTAAGGGTACAAATGGTGACGAGAAAATTGCAAACAAACAGCAGAAGCATAACAAAAATATCAGTAGCACAAGCACAAGACAGAAAAACAAGGAAGTGAATAAAGGAGGTGAGGAAGCAGCAGAAAAGGAGGCTAAAACAGTCATGACAGAGAGGCTGAGAAAAAAGAAAAAGAAGAGTAAAGTTAAGAAGATGCCGAGGAAGAAAAGCAAGGTTTCTGTTAAGCCTAGCCTATCAAATGGGAAGAGCAAGAAGAAGATGTTACAGTAGAGGAGGGCATCAATATCTCTGTTGAGGAAGCAGGAAATCTATGTAACATCAGAGAGAATGGGACCCAGACTATAGCAGAACATGAAAAGAAAGAGACTGTAGAAGGGCAACAGCACAAAGAAATTTCTGGTGATCAAAATAGTTTAAAGTCAATTGTAAAGGCAGTGGGTATATCAAGTCCGGATAGCAAGGGCCCCTCTCAAACAATGGAGGGCCTAGATAGAAGCATGCCAAAGATGAATGAAGCTATTATGGAATCATCGAGCTTAGCAACTCAAATAAAAAATCAAAAAGGTATCAACCTAATCTTGGACTTGAGTATGTATCAGGCAAAAGAAGTGGTGAGAGGGGATGATCGTCATAATGAAGAAGAACTGAACAGTTCTACAGAGACAAACACACCAGTGAATCAATCAGAAGAAGAACTAGAGGTTCTAGGGAAGAGAGATGAAGAAAACAAGATGATAAGTGAGAGCATATCCCCAACTAGGAGGGTAAGGAGTAGACAGAAGAAGAAAGGAAGAATGAACAAAATCAAAACAGCCCCTGAAAGCAAGAAGGGGAATTCTAATCAATCTGGATTATTGCTTTAATGATCAGTGAAATTTTTTGGAATATCAAAGGAGTTAGGTCTAAGAAGTCCATTCACAGATTGAAGCACCTTGTTACTATAAACAGGGTGGACTTTGTAGCTATTATGGAGCCTTTTGTTAGTAAGGATAAAGTAGAAGGATATATGAGATTCCTTGGATTTCATAACTATATTACCAATGACAATGATAAAATATGGTTCTTTTGGATAATAAGTTGTCAAACTACCATAGTAGCCAATGAAGAACAACAAATCACTATCAATTTCAAAAATAACACAGATACAATTGGAGTTTTTATCACTGCTGTCTATGCAAAGAATTCCTCTAATGAAAGGAGGGATCTTTGGCACAGTCTGTAGATCACCTCGAACTTGGTATTAGGTCCATGGTGTGTGGGAGGATATTTTAATGCCATTTTAGATGCGGAGGAGAAATTAGGAGGTAGACCTTACAGGGCTTCAAGAGCTTTGATTTTGCTTCGTGTATACAACATTGTGACTTAGTCGATGTTGGATATACATGAGCAACTCACACCTGGTACAACAATAGAAGGCCAAGGAAAAGAATATGGAAAAGGTTGGACAAGATCTTGATCAATAATCTTTGGATTCAAAGATTCCAAAGTAATAATGTGAGACACTTAGTAACAACATACTCTGATCATAGACCTCTCTTGATGAAATGTCACGCAGGTCAACAACAAGTCATCAAATATTTCACATTTCTAGATTTCTGGGTGGAGCAGCCAAGTTTCAAGAATTTGGTAAGAGCCACTTGGATGGCTGAAATTAAAGGAAATCCTATATGGAGGCTTCAACAAAAACTAAAACTACTCAGCAAGCTTTGAGTAAATGGTCTAAAGAAATGGTTTGGGATGTCTTCCTGAAAATTAGTGAATGGGAAATAGAGGTGCAAAAATTAGAAAAGACTGATTTTTCTACTAATGATGCCCAGAGTAGGTAAAACCTTAATAAAGCGCATGCAAAATACATCAGGTGGATGTCAATGCTGGAATCCATTCTAAGATAGAAATCATAGATTAAATGGTTTGAAGAAGGGGACAATAACAGTAAGTTCTTCCATACTATTATCAGGGGAGGAGATGGATGCAGCTGCACAAGATTAAGAACCACAGAGGCAACTGGATACAGAGGGAAGAGAAGATCTTAAGGGCTGCTATCGGGCACTTTAAGAAGCTCTTTAACTTGGAACCAGTCACTGTTATTAGTCCAGTTCTGAGTGTATCACAAGGTGTATATCTGATGAAGAGAACTTTCTGTTGACAGTTATCCCCGAAGAAGAGGAGATTAAAGAGGCAATCTTCAGTATGAATCCATCTAGCTCTTGTGGATCGGATGGATTTTTTTAAAGATGGATATAATGGTACTTTCTATCAGAGGTGCTGGGATATAATTAAAGAAGATGTCGTTGCATATGTTTAGTGCTTTTTCAACGGAGGCAACTTTACAAAGTTCTTTAATCATACCTGCTTGGCCTTGATTCTAAAGGTAGAATCACCAACTACTTTCTCGGATCTGAGGCCCATAAGTCTAAGTAATTTCTCCTGTAAGATAATTTTCAAAATCCTTTCAACAAGATTGAACCCTTTGCTTTCCAAATCAATCTCAGAAAACTAAAGTGGTTTCATCACTGGAAAATCTATAACAGAGAATGTATTGTTGGCTCAAGAAATTGTTCACGCAATAACCCATCATAATAGAGGGGGCAACATGGTGATCAAACTGGACATGAAAAAGGCGTATGATAGGATGGCTTTAGAACTTCCTAACTGAGGTTTTAAGGAAGTTTGGCTTTACAGAGGAATGGATTGATTTAATTTGGAGACTTATATCTGATGTCTAGTACTCCATCATAATAAATGGAACCAGGAAAGACTTTTTCTCCTCATCTCAAGGGCTAAAACAGGGTGATCCACTATCTCCTTCTTGTTTGTTCTGGGAGCTGAAGTCCTTTCGCAGATGCTGAATAATCTGCTTCACAATGTCGATTTCACTCCTTTCTCTATGAATCTTAGGGGACTTGTTGTGGATGATGTAGTTATCTTCATGGATGGCAACAATGCTTCCTTAAAACTGGTTATGACAGAGTTGAAAAGATATGAAGAAGTCTCAGGGCAAATGGTTAACCATGGTAAAAGCTTATTTTTGACTGATCCAAAGGCATCTGCCTCGAGGATTAACTGTATAAGAGCTGCAACAGGTTTCCTGAATAGGAATTTTCCTTTC